>JAOTNS010001262.1:0-99993 GCA_028476615.1 Culter alburnus
ATCCTCGTGCCTCTTGACTTCTGAGAGACACTGCCACTCTGAGAGGCTCTTTTATACCCAATCATGTTGCCAATTGACCTAATAATTTGCAAATTGGTCCTCCAGCTGTTCCTTATACAGTGGGTACGGAAAATATTCAGACCCCCTTCATTTTTCACTCTTTGTTATATTGCACCCATTTGCTAAAATCTTTAGTTCATTTTTTTCCCTCATTAATGGACACACAGCACCCCATTGATGAAAAACACCTCCACCAGTTGGGGCTTTATTGCAGAGTGGCCCGACGAAGCCTCTCCTCATTGCAAGAGACATGAAGCCCGCATGGAGTTTGCTAAAAACACCTGAAGGACTCCAAGATGGTGAGAATAAATTCTCTGGTCTGATGAGACCAAGATAGACTTTTTGGCATTAATTCTAAGCGTATATGTGAGAAACCAGCACTGCTCATCACCGTCCAATACAGTCCCAACAGTGAAGCATGGTGGTGGCAGCATCATGCTGTGGGGGTGTTTTTCAGCTGCAGGGACAGGACGACTGCTTGCAATCGAGGGAAAGATGAATGCGGCCAAGTACAGGGATATCCTGGATGAAAACCTTCTCCAGAGTGCTCAGGACCTCAACTGGGCCGAAGGTTTACCTTCCAACAAGACAATGACCCTAAGCACACAGCTAAAATAACAAAAGAGTGGCTTCACAACAACTCTGTGACTGTTCTTGAATGGCCCAGCCAGAGCCCTGACTTAAACTCAATTGAGTATCTCTGGAGAGACCTAAAAATGGCTGTCCACCAACGTCTACCATCCAACCTGACAGAACTGGAGAGGATCTGCAAGGAGGAATGGCAGAGGATCCTCAAATCCAGGTATGAAAAACTTGTTGCAATCTTTCCCAAAAAGACTCATGGCTGTATTAGATCAGGTGCTTCTACTAAATACTGAGGGTCTGAATACTTAGGACCATGTGATATTTCAGTTTTTCTTTTTAATAATCTGCAAAAATGTCAACAATTCTGTGTTTTTCTGTCAATAGGGGTGCTGTGTGTACATTGAGGAAAAATGAACTTAAATGATTTTGCAAATGGCTGCAATATAACAAAGAGTGATAAATTTAAGGGGCTCTGAATACTTTCCGAACCCACTGTATGTACATTTAACTTTTCCGGCCTCTTATTGCTACCGTCCCAACTTTTTTGGAATGTGTAGCTCTCATGAAATCCAAAAATGAGCCAATATTTGGCATGACATTCCAAAATGTCTCACTTTCAACATTTGATATGTTATCTATATTCTATTGTTAATCAACTATAAGTTTATGAGATTTGTAAATTATTGCATTCCTTTTTTATTCACAATTTGTACAGTGTCCCAACTTTTTTGAAATCGGGTTTGAGGGACATAGTTACGGTGGCCCAGTAGTGCACAACACAACAAAATTAAAAAAGCAAATATAAGTTCACAACGTAACGAAATCGAGCCACAACGCAACGGAATAAAGCCACAACACAACGGAATCAAGCCACAACACAACGGAAATGCTCCTGACCACTAGGGAGCTCTCAGAGCTCGGTAAAGTTAGTTTTCCTTGCCAATGTTCTATATATGTTATATGGTCAGCAGTAATATCAATACCACGATTAGTTTTAACAGTATTTAACCACCGTATATCGACATGAAATATTAATTCAAAATCACCTATGTGCAAAATAGCTTCATATTTATACTCATGAATGATTTGACGCGCTTCCACTGTGCATGGTGAAGGGAACGTCTGCCAATTCCACCAAGTGGTTAAAACGTAGGATTTTGTATTCATTAAAATTACTTATAATATTTAAAAACAGACATATTCAAATTCCAAAGCTTGTCAGTCTTACCAAGAGGAACTAACAAGCTTTGGAATTTGAACATGCCTGTTTTTAAATGTTAAACAAAGTCATTGTAATGAATACAAATTATATGTTTTAACCACTTGATGGAATTGGTGGATGTTCCCTTCATCATGCACCGTGGTATCTCGTAAAATCATTCACAAGTATAAATATGAAGCTATTGTGCACGTAGTTGATTTTTAAGTAATATTTCATGTCGATATACAATGTTTACATACTTAAAACTAATCATGGTATTGATATCTTTGTAAGACTGTCGACTTTATAGAACAGTGGAAAGGAATACTATAACCGAGCTCTGAGAGCCCCCAAGTGGTCGGGAGCATTTCCGTTGTGTTGTGGCTTGGTTTCGTTGTGTTGTGGCTTTATTTCGTTGTGTTGTTGCTTGTTTCCGTTGTGTTGTGGCTTGATTCCGTTGTGTTGTGAACTTATATTTGCTTTTTTAAATTTCGTTGTGTTGTGCACTACTGGGCCACCGTGCATAGTGGAGCTCTGCAGCATCTACTGGTAAAAGTGATTTTTTTTACATTTAAAACTTTATTTTCCAAAAGATGGGCAAAAATCTTACACTAAACCATGTCAAATTATCCATTACTCCTATTTTTTCTGTAATTTAATTACAGTTACTTCTGATGTAATTAAACTAAATACTGTGTTTAGAACAATTATATATAATACAATAGTGGATTTAACATCAAAATTATGGCTGTCAATAGATTAATCGTGATTAATTGCGATTAAAATTTAATCGCACACTTGAAATTAAGCATACACCAGATTGAAGTGTGATTCTCACAAAACTGCTTTTCAAGGTAAATTTAGGTCTTTTAAAAAAGAGGACACTTGCAGACTCCAAAAGGACACCAAATAACCAAATGATATGAGTCCAAATAATTCATACATTTATGTACACTAAAGCACCCCCCACACACACAAAAAAACACAACGTTTGAGAATTCACAGTGTATATAGTATGTGCAACAGAAAAGAGCTTGTTTACATTTTAGACCAGTCCAGTTACAATACTGAACAGGGCTGCGTTTCCCAATAACGATGTATCTTATTTCTTAAGAGCGCTTTCTACGAGCGAGGTTACGAACGCTTGCTGCAATTCCACGTGCGTTTCTCAAGAATGCCCTTAATGAACGTCAATCGTCACTTTAACCTAACAATCGTCACTTTATGTGGATTAGAATAAATAAGATACCTTTCAAAAAGATTAAATTAATGTTCTTCTGGAGGAGTAGAGCTAAACAAAGATGGAATTTTCAGACGATTTTTAAGCTATATAACTATATATATATATATATATATATATATATATATATATATATATATATATATCAATTTATTCAGACACCTTGAACATTTCATTCATTATACTAGTGGATTAGGGCCAAGCAATATAAAAAAAATAAAACCATCTCGAGATTAAAGTTGTTAAATTTCGAGAAAATTGAGATAAAATGTTGACAATAAACTCATAATTTAATGAGTTTATTCTCAACATTTTATCTCGAAATTTAACGAGTTTTTTCTCGTAATTTAACGAGTTTATTCTCAACATTTTATCTCGACTTTTTTCTCGAAATTTAACAACTTTAATCTCGAGATGGTTTTATTTTTTTATTATTGCGTGGCCCTAATCCTCTCCGTAGAATAGTCAAAACCTTAGCTATATTCAGTTTTTTTCGCTTGCTAAAGACAGTGGGCACAACTGGAGTCACATGTGCAAAACTCTAACTACAGAGGTTCATGTGGACCAAACTCTAGTTCGTTTTTCATTGTTTGAACACAGTTTTCAAAACTCTACACACTTATCCCATGACTTTAACCACAACCTGCACAACTGTGTATTACAGCACTTTGTTCAATGCTAACACACTGTCAAAACTGTGAACCACACATTCAAAACAGAATAGATTTCAGCCTTGTGCCTTTCAAACACTGCTGTATGCAATTTCAGCTGAAAGCCTAAGCAGGTGTCTTGTTTTAGACTTGTTAGTGAACACACACACATATGTAACATATATGTAACTCATTACTGTAATTCCGTAAATTACTACAGACTATTGAAGCAAACTGCTAATTTTCATTTACCTTAAAGAATTATGTTCTAAAAATTTAAATAAACCATGTGAAAGAATCACTCTTTCTTTGAAGAAAAATTTACTTTGTATGAAGTCATGAATTGTTCAACTGTAAAGATGAAAAGTTTGTATTTTCTGTGTTGGTGTTTGATGCTAGTGTTTTTACTCTCAGTGTGTTCTGAGTGACAGTGTGTGTTATCTCAGTGAGGGTTGTGCATAGTGTTTGGCTGCACTGAGCCTGTTTTGAGCCATGTGTTAACTGTTTAGCTAAGGTGACTGTTGGTAGTGCAGACTGTAGTTAGAGTTTTGCACATGTAGCTCCAGTTGTGCTCACTGTCATTTAGAAATCGAAAAAAAACTGTAATAAAGCTAAGTGTAAAACTTGAATAAAGGTGTAATCTGCCGGTTGTCCTGTAGGTGACCTCATAACTCTGTCTTCTTACGATGCACTTAGAGCTTTACGATTACTCCTGAGCACACGTAGATCTACGATCATTTTCAAGTGCTACTTAAGTCACGATGCTTTTGGGAAACAGACCTTAATATTAAGATCACTCGTACGATTGATTTTATGATCAACTTAGGCTTACGATGCTTTTGGGAAACGCAGCCCTGGACCACATGGAGAAGCCAAAAAACCTAAAAAAAAACCTGTCTTGACCTGCATATTTACTGAAGTACACAGAAACATACACAAGACAAATCCAAACATTATCCTGAATGTGTGTGAAAACAATGTGAATGTACTGAAATGTGTCTGTGCAGAAATACAACATGTGATCAGTGCATCGAGAGAAAGAGAGAGAGAGAGAGACTTGACTTTTAAGGGTCTATTTATTTACAAAAAATTAAAAAACAGTTAAAAGTTAACATTCACAATAATGTTTCCTGAAAAGAAGGAAAAAAACAAAAAAACAAAAACAAACTCAAATGTAAATTTCCAAACATCCATCATTATCAACATCACAAAAACATTGATTTACTCCCCATTTGTTTTTAAAAACTCCAATATCATTGATCAACTTATAGAAAGTAAACTCTATCTTTATACGAGATTTTAATAAACCATTTAAAATAGACACCACATCAGTTGATCCATCACCATTCAAGAGCTTTTTCCGCGACAACCATATGGCTAGTTTTGCCTGCCCAAATAAAAAATTAATTAAAACATGAACAGTCCTTCTGTTTCTGCTATATTTTGGTCCATAAATAAAATAAACCGGCGTAAAAACTTCCCCCAAAGTATTACACCATTCTTCCAATTTGTAAAAAAAGTGGCTGAAGCCTTTCACACTTTAGAAACAGGTGAAAAATTGTTTCCTGTCCACCACATAAAGGACAACCCCTCCCTACCTGTGGGTCAAGGTGTGCTCTGTATCTGTTTGTAGCTATTATACCGTGTACAATTCTCCACTGCAGGTCTCCAGACCTTTTCTCCAGGGGGAGTTTGTACAAGGACCTCCAGCTACCTTTAGGGGAGGTATCCAACCCGAACATCTCCTGCCATTTGGATTCTTTGACACTCTCTAGTGTTTTAAAATGCCATGCTTTAACACACAAAGTGTAAACATCTTTCTTTCCAGCATCACGAACCAGCTGAGTTTCTTTAAAAGATAGCAAGCTACCTTTCTTTTCTTGCCATGCTCCAGTCTCTACTGTGACACTTAACTCCGGAAACACACATTTATCCACTTCGTTATTAAAAGATTCCATTGCCAGTCTATAATCCTGTGGTAGTGACTCTAAAGTCTGGTTCAACACTTTCTGTGCCACTCTGATTGATCTTAGTCCCATTTTTAAAGCAAAAACATCCGCAGTAATCCATTTTGTAGTTTCCATTAGATGACCAGTTTTTATAATATTTGCTTTCCACATGGCTTTTCTAAGAGTCTCTGATTTAGAAATGTCCAAATCCAATTCAAGATTGAAAAGTAGTGGTTCTTCTTTCAGCCACAGACTCTGTGATCCATTTCCACTCCGTGAAAATTTAAAAAGTGTCCATGATCTTAAAATTGATCTATAAAAAGAGCTCAGTCCAGAAAGGTTCAACTTGTTAACATCCATAAGGAAGAGATGAAGATCAAGGCCCATATTTCCCGCTCTCCTTAGTAGAGCACAAGCAATTCCAGCCCAACTCACATCCTCCTCATAAAGCAATCTTTGTGTCGTCTGGATTCTGAAGGCCTTTATTCTTGATGCGACATCAATCAGCCCCTGGCCTCCTTCCAGTACAGGCAAATACAACACCGCTGCCTTCAACCAATGATGGCCTGACCAGAAAAAATCCACTAGTCGCTGCTGGATATCTCTCACCAGTTCATCAGGAGGCTCAATTATTGTCATTTTGTGCCATAAAGAAGATGCAACCAAATTATTACAAACTAGTACCCTCCCCCTGTAGGATAGCTGGGGTAGCAACCATTTCCATTTAGACAACCGAACACACACTTTCTCCACTAGGCCCTCCCAGTTTTTTCTTTGGTACTCTTCTGTCCCAATAAATACCCCTAAATATTTAAAACCTGCTCTTCCCCACTTTAAACCACCAGGAAGTACTGGACCTTTAAAATCTTTTCCACACCACAGAGCATCACATTTACCCCAGTTAACAACAGATGAAGAGGCTTTACCATAACAGTGTAAAGCCTCCTTTAACATCTGAATGTCATTTTGTTCCCGTATTATGACTGTGACATCATCAGCGTATGCAGAAAGTTTAATTTTGGAGAGTAGGGTGTTAACCTGTAGACCCATTAGCCCTCTCCTCAATTTACACAGCAAAGGTTCAATTACAATACTGTACAATTGACCAGAGAGAGGGCAACCCTGTCTGATACCTCTTTTTACTTTTATAGGGATGCTTAATCCTCCAGCCATTTTTATCATACATGTTGCCTCAGTATATAAAAGTTTAATTTTTGAAATAAAATTATCCCCAAAACCAAAAGCTTTCAAAGTATCAAACAGAAAAACATGGTCAACCCTATCAAAAGCCTTTTCTTGATCCAAAGATAACAATCCCAAATTCACATCATTACAAAGTGTAAAATCAATAACATCCCTTATTAGGTGAAGATTATCAGTAATGGATCTATTCTTTATACAATAAGATTGATCCTTATGCACAATTTCTTGTAACACCTTATTCAATCTATTAGCCAAACATTTAGAAATTATTTTATATTCAGTACATAAAATCGCTACTGGCCTCCAGTTTTTTAAAAGTGTCAAATCACCCTTTTTAGGGAGCAACGATAAAACAGCCCGTTGACAACTTGTAGTAAGAATTCCATCAAGAAAGCATTTTTTAAGTGTTTTAAAATAATCTTCACCAATAGTGGTCCAAAAAACTTTATAGAATTCACCCGGCAGTCCATCCAATCCTGGAGTACGACCTGAAGAGAGACTCATAACAGCCGAAGTGACTTCTTCAAAAGTTAGCTCAGCCTCTAAAGAACCCTTGTGTTCTTCAGATAAAACAGGAAGATCCTTAAGTAGCTCATTCCTCGAATGTTCATCTGAGATTTCAGCAGCATACAACTTTGAATAAAAAGCAACGGCCAGTCTACGCATCTCTAGCGGATCTGAGGTGACATGTCCGTTGTCATTCTTCAGCAAGTACATCTGTTTCTGTTGACCCTTTTTATGCTCCAAATTAAAAAAAATAAGTAGTAGGAGCATCCATGTCCTTTACAGTCAGAAAACGGCTTCTTATGAGAGCTCCTTTAACTCTTTCATTCAAAATTGAACTTAGTTGATTTTTTTTCTCAGTCCACAATCCCTTTAGATTATCAGCATCATTATCAGTCATTTTTTTCTCAATGTCCAAAATCTCTGTCTCCAGCCACTCTAAAGTCTTTTTTAAATGAAAAGAAGAATGAGATGTGTATTTTTGGCAAAAATCTCTTATATGCACTTTCCCAACTTCCCACCATTGTGTAATACTTTCAAAAAAAATCCTTTCTGTTTTCCAGGTCTCCCAAAACAATTTAAAAGCTTCACAAAAATGCTTATCTTCTAAAAGTTTTATATTAAAATGCCAATAACAACTCTTTATGTGTATTTTTTTCCAACGTGAATGCAACAGTAATGAATTTATGGTCAGAAATAGCATTAGGAATAATATTTGTATTAACAACTCTGTTTCTCATATTTTGAGATATATAAAAACGATCTAGACGAGCAGCAGAAATATTTTCATTACAAACTTTCACCCATGTATATTGCTTTATCAAGGGGTTATGTTCTCTCCACACATCTGAGAACTTTATCTTTTTTATAATACCATCTAAATAGGCAGCTGACATTGCATGAGGCTCTTCCCCATTTCTATCTAATGTGAAATTAATAGTACAATTCCAGTCTCCTCCAAAAACAATAAAAACATCATCGTTTTGTTCTTTTATTATTTTTTCTAAATTGGCAAAAAATTTTAATCGTTCCGCTCCGATATTAGGAGCATAGACATTCACAAACAAAAAAATAAAACTACTAATTTCAGCCTTTACTATTAAGCACCTCCCAGGCACCATTTCAGTTTTAGATAAAATTTTAGCTTTAATATTGGGGGAAAAAAGAACAGCTACGCCAGCACTTAAATTAGTCCCATGACTCAAAACATACTCTCCTTTCCACCATAAACCCCAATCAACTTCATTATCGTAAGTACTATGGGTCTCTTGTAGGAAAGTAACACTTAACTCCTTCAAATTTATCATTTCTGATAAAATCCCATTTTTCCTCCCATCTCTCATCCCATTAATATTAAGAGATCCCACCCGCAAGATTTCCATGAGAAGAAAGAGTGGGGGAAAACAGAAAAGAAAAAAGACAATATTTAAAAAAATCATAAAAGTTTAGTATTTCCCCTCGTTATTCTTCCACTTCTCCTATTTTGTCTAATAGCAGTTATTTGTTTTTTCAGACGAAATCTTTTTTGTTGTGAGAGTTCTTCATAACTACTCACTTTTCTTGCCTTCATCACGGATTTAATAAACTTTTCAGTGTCAGGGAAATAATGACCAACATCAACCCCTGCTTTTCCTTTGGTCTTGTCTAGGAAAGCATTGATCTCTTCAACAGTGTACAGATCTTCACCAGTCTCTTCTAGTCTATCTGAATTCTGCTCATCATCTCCCATAGTATCTTCAGTAAACTGAGACAAAACTTCCATCACATCAACAATGTTCTCCTCAGAGCCTCCAGCCTGAACTCCATCAAGCACCTCCTGTATAACTCCCTTTTTTCCATCATTCATCTCCACTATATCATCATCCTCCTCATCGTCATCATCATCATCATCATCATCCTCATCATCATCAGCAGCAACAACAGACTGCAAGATACCCCTATCAGTAACATCAACAACATTCCCACATCCAGTATTGACATTATTTTCACTCACCTCCTCTTGTCTTTTCACCTCTTCTGTGACTCCTTCACCTTGCTCCAAACTCCTCTGTTCTGACTCATCATTTCTCTGAAGTCCAACCTTATTAGCTGTAGATGTGGATGGCCGTTGATCGTCTCTATTGGGGCACGCGAAACTTTTATGGCCTAAAATACCGCACTCAAAGCACTTCAAACTCTCCGTGCTCGCATAAACCATGTACGAGTTTTCTCCGTGAGTCACACGGAAAGAAACTTCTAAAGTACGCGTAGGTGAAGTAAGAAACATATAGACCTGACGTCTAAAAGAGAGTACATGTTTAAGCGCTGCATTTTTGCACCCGAGGGGAATCATTTTTACAGGGCTCGCAATCTTCCCAAACCTTAACAACTCTTTTGTAATTGCATCATTTGATACAAACGGAGGTACGTTCGAGATTGTAATTTTTGTTGACGGAGCGGATAAAGGGCTCACCGCAACAAACGCTTCTTTCACCCACAACCCACTCACCGTCAACTGATTTATCAGTGATTCAGTTTTCAAAAACACCACAATCGCTTTATTCATACGTGATGCCGACGCTATATTATCAAAACCGATCTGCTCCCCGATAACCAGAAGCAGATCTTCTACCGTCACTCCCGGCTCTGGCACGCACCTGCAACCATGCCGGAGTGTCAGTATTGACCCGGGAACAGACGCCATACCGGCGTCTAAACGCACGCGGCTCGAAGACCGCAACTTCCCTTTCCTTGTCCTCTACCTAAGAGATTGGAAATAAATACCGAAGGGAAAAACAATAAATAAAGAAAAAGAAAATGTAAAGCATGAAACAGAAATCGCACTCGCTCTCAACAAACACTCGAACTCCTTCACACACTCCCAGCATGCACCGGAAACAGAGAGAGAGAGAGAGAGAGCGCTCATACATGATTTGTTTGAATGTAACGGACTAAAATAACAGACAAAATATCTTAATGGAACATCATCTTTACTTAATATCCTAATGCTTTTTTAGGCATAACTTTGACTCATACAGTGTATTGTTGGCTATTATACAAATATACCCATGTGACTTACGGTTTTGTGGTCTGGGGTCACATTTAATGGAAAAATTGAATTTTAAAGTGATGTAGTTACACAGTGCTACATGTACTCACTATAGTAATGAGTTAATAATGCTTAATTACAAGTAACCAGCCCTAAACCAAACCCTAACTCTTGCTCAACAGTAAGTCCACTTGAATGAAACGACTGAGTGAATTCAGACACTGAGTGCGTCTGAAGGAAGGTCTGCTGATTTCACAGAGTTTTCAGCACTGTTTAATAATCATTTGAAACTGGAAATTCATTCAGCATCTGCAAACCTTAATTAAACCATTTCATGATCAATTAAACAGGAATTTATACCTGAATGATATTATGCTGGAATGAATGGATTCTGTAATATCATCTGCAAGATTATCAGTGTTGGGGAGTAGTTAACTACATGTAGCGGCGCTACTAGTTTAACTACATTTTTCAGTAGCTTGTATGTAGTTCAGCTACTTTTAAAACAGTGTAGCTCTTCCAATAGTTCACTACATTTTCCAGCAAGTAGCGGTGTAGCGCGACCAAAAGCTGCAAGCTACATTCTGTTTTGTGTTCTGCGATGCATTGAAGCAGCACAGCGTCTTCAGATCACGAACTAAAATCATGCATTACTGCCATCTTTTGTTATATAACGCATCTTGCGGCTTTACCAGTTCATCAGCAGTTCATCGAGAAGAGATCGTCTGATGATTATGTAAAGGACAGGAGTGGGTTCACACTGCATGAATCGATTAGTAAAGGTTACGCTTAATTTATAAACAAATGATTAAAACGCTGTCTGTGTCGAAGACTTAAAGCGCATACAGGTGAATAATAGCCTTTTTAAATTGATTGTCCTGCTTTATTGCAGTCAAATGTATGTGAACTATTTTATTACATTGGTGACCCGCCATAGTTTAATCTGACCCGCCAGTTTTATAATGAACATAAGATCACTAGTGCGGTGTTTTGCGTCATTGGATTGGCGAAGCATCCGTCAGCTGAACAGAAAACAAAATCGCGACATAGTTTAGTGCGCTTATCACATGGCAAAGGCTGATCTAATAAAATCGCTTGCTCGGGTATAAGAATGTTCACGCGAGAAGCGCATGATTCGTGTCTCAAAGCTTCATCACTGCATGTGCTGTGAGTTTAACCTGCATTTTTCTGTGTATCCAATTTAAGTTCTGGTTAAGTACAGGTCCTGTTCCAGAATCAAATCATGGAGGGTGCCTATGAAATAAATGAGGGTGCTATAAAGTGCAGATGTAATGTGTAAACAACGGCTCCACCATAATAAGAATAGCAATGTATAGAGAGACATTTAAGATTTAAGTAATTTTACAAATAATTGGAATAGAATTTCAAAAATATTGATACAAAAATTCTAATATTTTTCTAAGTCTGCATTTACACTGCTTATTATTATTCTTATTATTGCATATTTTTGTCCCGTGTTATGGTAGCAATTTTGAGCATGAATCCTGCATTTATATTATATTATATTAAACTGCAGAGTGCAGTTGGTCGTTGGTCCTCTCATAGCATGAAAAACAAAACTTATATTAAAATTCTGAATGTATTATATATAAAGCGTGCAGAGATTCAGTGTGAAATATGCTACATTTAAGTATTGTATCTTTTGATATAGTTTACAAAATAAAACAGTACGCTTTGAAATCATAATTGTAGTGCATTGCTTTGCTTTAAACCGCAAACATTTGCTTAAACATCAGTTACTCAGTTACTTGTAATAAGCTATGTCATTTAAAAAAAATAAAAAAAATAAAAGTAGTTTCAATGTAACTAGCTACTTTTTGATAGTAACTTGTAGCTTGTCAAACTACAGTTTCTGAGTAGCTTCCCCAACACTGGAGATTATATTTCAGTATAATCACTATTTCTGTAGAGCTGGACATTTTAATAACTTGGGTAAATTTGGTTTTATATTCGCACATTCAGACTTCCGCATAGGCTACTTTGTACACTACATTGGACATTCAGTGGATGTTCGCAAGTAAGTATGCCATTAAAATAATACTTGCCCATTTTGATCGATTGTGAAAAATGTTGTACGGTTACAATTGTTGGTTGTAAATATCATGTCGCTGTTTAGAATTTGCAAACATTAATTTTATTGCACATTATTAGAACGTTCTTAAACGCGGAAGTCCGAATAGAAAACCAACTTTACCCAAGTTTTTTTAATAATGATCAAATGACTGAATTCAGCTGTGAGAATAAAACCAACCTGTTTGTTCCTCAATATCTTCATGTTTCACACTGAATGTTTCTTCAAACTCCTCTTTATTAAACTCCATCTTCATGTCTTCAGTCTCATCTTTAATAATTATCTTCTTATCTTCACTCCTCTTAAACTTTCTTTCTTCAATAATAAACTCAATCTTCAGTCTCCTCTTTAATAAACTCAATCTTCATGTCTTCAGTCTCATCTTTAGTAAACTCCATCTGTAAGTAGAGAATAATTAAACAGAGTTAAAAACTCTTTAATGACCTGTTGGACAAAAAAAACATTCAAACTAACACTGCAAATTAATAAACTTAATATTTCAGGCATTTATGATCTACATTTGGTATTTAATGAGTTATATATATTTAAATGATTACACTTCGATGAAAACATAATTAATTAGTTTGTTAGTGTTTGTTGTTCTCGTTCATGTTCACTGTTTGAGCAGCACGAGTCGTGATTCAGTGAATCATTTCTCAAAGTGTTTGATTCAATTGACTCGGAGTTGAAAAGTTCAGTTTCTCCATCATGACTCTCCAGAGACTGAACTCGTGTTCATGATAAACTGATTTATGATATATATAGAGAGAGAAATGAGACGCAGGTTACTGTTTCTCATCAGTGGATGAGCTTTACTCACACAAATATCCTTCATTACAGTTAGATAAAGAATCACAATGTTACATTAAATAGTGAATAAACTATTTTAACATCGCTGGTAAAACTATTAAAACTACAAAACTGTTTCTGTCAATTAAAACCGGTTAAATTCTTAAAACAAACCTTTCTTCAGCAGAATCACAGCAGATGCAGGAGCGCGGCACAGTCTTATGACGTCATGTCGCCACTCCAAAATAAAAGTCACGCATTGTCTACAATCACAGAAGTGCACAGAAATCCAACTATTTTACCAGATAATTTTTACATATTAAAATTAAAACAGTGACAAATATGGTACAAACGATGTTTAAAAGGTTGTATGAGTTCATTCATGTGTCCGAATTGAAACACATTAAAAGTCAGTGTTTACAAGTATGTATGTATATATATATAATATCTATATTATACACACACACACACAACACATATACAGGGTGTGATTTGTTAAAAAAACAGAAGGGATGTTTTGAAAAAAAAAAATTCTGAAAATTTGTTAAAAACCATAGCTATTTTTTTGGCAGCTGTTACAGAAACATTTTTACAAAACAAATCTTCCGATTTAACCTTGAGGGATTGTTCTTTGCCTACGGTACAGGTTCCTTCACCTACCAACAGACGAGGAATACAGAAGAATGTGGCTGAAAAACCTAAACTTGAAGTGACCACCCAAAACACTGTCATGTGCTCATTTCATTTCGTCGACAAAAATCTAACAGAGGAAAACCTGCATCCTACTTTGTGGTTGGGCTATGAAAGACCACCCGAAAAAAAAATAAAGTGATAATGTCTCTAATGCCCTAATAATTGTGAACTGTATTTGTACTCTCAGATGAGCTTGACTAGATGGATTGGGATGAGGAGCTGTGCTCTGTGACGCCCAAACACAGTGGTCAGACATAGAGATAGAGGACGACACCTATTCTAGAGGGCCGTCCATCACCTGCAGAATGAGTGCTACACCATTGCCAGAATGATCAGGCCCTGTTGCAGATAGTATTTTGAAGCGTGATGCAGACTATCTCTTGTATACAGGGATTCCACTCATTGAGTTTAAAACCCTTGTATCCCGCCTGCAATTATTTGCCCCTACTTCACCATTCATGTCGGTTGTGGACCAACTAAGGCAAAACTTTGTCATGGCTGATTTAGCACGACAGTTTAAAACATCAGGTCAGGTCAGCAAGACTGTTGGAATCTGGACAGACATAATGTCTGAACACACCAAGGATCTTGTTATGTGGTTGCATGATATTTGGTCGTGAAACCAATCAAAGTGATGTTGCCACAAGCATTTAAAGAACACTTTTCAAACTCAACCTGTGTAATTGATTGTCTTGCAGAAAGCCAAAAACCTGGACCCTAGAAGTGCATCATACAGTCACTACTATGCCAACAACACTGTCAAATATTTAGTGGCAGTTTCTCCCTCTGGAGTAAACATGTTTATTTCAGATGGGTACGGTGGCAAATGCAGCGATAGGTACATAAAGTTCCCGGGATACTTCAAACGAAATCAAAGAACAAACTGATGTGACGTCATTTCGAACGTGTTCTTTTTGAAAGTTTGAAATGGCTTGCCAAAGCGAACTTCATAGGGAGCAATGGACACTTCCTCTCTCAATATCCATTAATGTACTAAAAACATATTTAAATCAGTTCATGTGAGTACAGTGGTTCAATATTAATATTACAAAGCCACAAGAATATTTTGGAGCGCCAAAAAACTAAATAACGACTTATTTAGTGATGGCCGATTTCAAAACACTGCTTCAGGAAATGTCATTGCTCCTTATGAAGGCCTCACAGAGCCATTGGATTTCAACTAAAATATCTTAATTTGTGTTCTGAAGATTGACAAAGGTCTTACGGGTGTGAAACAACATGAGGGTGAGTAATAAATGACAGAATTTTCATTTTTGGGTGAACTAACCCTTTAAGGTCAATCAGCTTTCACTATCACAGTGTGTCATCAGATCTGCACTCGGTTGGTCAATGAAACATAAATTATCAAGTTATAAATTTTGTTTTGATCATTACTAATTTACATATCAGCCTCCCATTTCCGCACAAACCACCGCTGCATGCCTATTTATCTAAATGTACAGTAAACAGACTTAACATTCAGAGTTTCTTCTCAGAGTTATAAATAGATTAATATTCAGATCCCCAATCTCTGTGTAAAGAGCATAGCTCACGAGCACAAGAGGAATATTGGCTCTGCACTCAAGCTTAAGCTCCGTTCACACCGCCAGCGACTTTTTCGCTGCATGTCACTAGTCTCTGCACTGTGAAGTTGCTTGTGGGCGTTCCTAGTGCTGTCGCTCTAATGTCATTGGTAAAAATAAGAAATCATTCTAATTTGACTAGGAATTAGGTTTAAAATAATTAAAAGTAACATTCTGCTGTTGTAGAGTGCTGTGACTGCAGAGCTCAGTGCATTAAATCATTAACTAGATTAACGATCGATCTATCAAGTAATTAAACTCACTCATAGTCAAAAAATACTAAAATGTCATGCGAATTTGACGAATAATCAATTTTCTTGTCCCTAATAATCAACACAATGCAGTTAAACTGTAATATGAACTGCAGCAGTGCTAAACTGCTCATAGCATCATATTAACAACACAAAATGTATGAATCAAACTCACAGGACTGCCGACAGTTTTTTTTTCACGCATAATTTTATTATATGTATGTACAGTCAAATAAAACAGTGAAATCGCTCAGGAACTATTCCTGTCTGTCTTGCCTGCACTTGAGATGGTGACGTGAGCTCCAGAGCCTTCACTACTATTGGTTGTTGCTCGCAAAATGCACTCCTCATTTGCATAAAGTTGAAATTTCCTTACTTTCGTTGTGTGTCTCCTGTCACTGGATACACCTACAACAGAAATGTTGGTGGGAAATTTATACTTGTAAACATGAAATTAAACCGCCAGTAGATGATGGCCTGTCTTAATGAGTGAGCCACTGAGTTATTTATTCAAATGATTCATTCAAAAGGCTGAATCAAGAATGACATTCTGTCGCCAACGGTCACTGTCGCTTTGTCACTGCGTGTCACTGGCGGTTTGAACAGGGCTTTATACCAAAGAATATACACTAACAAGAAGCGACAATAGAAAGTTCCATTGGAACACCAGCGCCCATCTGAGAGCCAGGAGAGAACTAAACATTGAAACATCTGCTTACACTTTAGGCCTGTGATATTAAACTAATTTTATTTTTGATTTCGATTTTTGGCTATGGCTTCCAAGGATCATCTGAAAGACGATATTTGTGGTAAAACTGTTAAACTAGCCACATTTTGTCTAGTACATTTTCCTTCCCTCACTAGTCTCTGGTGCGTTCATCTTATAAAGTGAGTTATTTACTGTTGATATACAGTTATGAGAAAGTTTAGCTTGTAATCTG
The DNA here is from genome assembly GCA_028476615.1 of Culter alburnus. NCBI lineage: Eukaryota > Metazoa > Chordata > Actinopteri > Cypriniformes > Xenocyprididae > Culter > Culter alburnus. The sequence continues at coordinate 16,770 of JAOTNS010001262.1, forward strand.
GCATTTAATTGTTGAGTGTTGACGTTATTGTAACTAAATTAAGCAACTAATTAAGCATGTTTAACTACCGTGCATGAACTATCTGTCGTCAGATTATACGATCACTTTGATTATACTGATGTCGTTTTCTGTTGAGGGAGATCGTTATTCATGTTTTAGATGTTTGCAGTAAATTGCAAGCATAAGTGTGAGTTGAAGATTATAGTTAAATGGCTAATTATGGAGCTTTAGTATTTCACTTAATAGGCTTGTTTGAGATGCGCCTAGCCTCGCCTGAAGTTCAGCTGAGAGAGTAGGCGGCTGCAGTGAGGGGAGGAGTGAAAAAAGTGCAGGCAAGATGGACAGTTCTCTGTTCTCGAAATGGATCAGACACCTGCGAGATCAAAGGCGGATATCGCGGGATTCACACTTGTGCGCTGTGTTGCTGATAAACTGGATGTAATTTACGTTCTGTTGCTTTTATATGAAAATAAACATAATGAACAATACACCCAAAGTACTTGTTATTTATTTCCATTCGAAGGATGTGTGGATCAATCATTTTTATTTTAATTACAGACATGTTTATATATATTTTTATAAATATGATAACAATCACATAACCCATAGAGAGATCACACTGTCAGAGACTTTTGGAATATTCACACATAATTTATACGCATAAAATCATGGTATTAGAGTTTTAAAATCAAACATTTTAAATCAGATCAATACACCACGGTTGTTTAAACCAATAAGCTTTAAGCTGTGTCGTCATCAAGTCATTTCCCATCGTGCTTTTGGTCAGCGCAGTCGGTGGAGAGCAACTGCGCTCGACTGCAGAATCCGACATGTCCGCCTCGCCCTCCTCGCGAGAGGTTTTTGACACACGTCAGCATGACATCAGAGCAAGGCGGCCCACCCTCGGACACATTTCTAACCGGCATGCATCTCGCGGTGATCACCGGTGATCGGTTCTGCGCAGAATTTGCTCATCTCAAACAAGCCTAATGTTTGATTGACAAAATTCGGGAGGAGCAACATTCAAAAAATCTGGCTAATCATCACGTCACTTTAGCCAGCTGTTAGCAATTTGTAATCAATATATTTACCCAATCAGCATGAGTGAAAGCATATATATTGTCATGAATCCTGGGCCTGCTGTTTCCTGCTACTCCCCACCTGAGGTCACTAGTTCACCATTGTCACCTTTTCATGGCACACAGACGGTGCATTCCAAACAGGATATATCGCCCTCCAAAAGGCTCTTCGGAGTGAAAATAATCATGGCCACCATATTGAAGGGTCGTTTCAAACCGAAGTGCTCAAAACTGGCCCTTCTGAAGGATTTCGAAGGGTACAAGTGATGGACACTTCAGGCCCCCATGATCCTTTGCACAGGGAAGTTGTTTGACATCACAGAATGGGTACAGGAGGCTTGGGGTTCGACTTTAATTATAAATATATATGTATAGTATTTTTCTATACTACTGTACTATTTATACGAGTAAGATTTGGTAATTTAATATGGTCAAAACGACATTGTATTTCAACAAAAATACTTTACAGCTCCATTTATCAGTCCAGTCAAATGTTTCAAATTCATAGATACAATATACAACATGGTGCGATAAAAATAAATAAATAAACTAACGTTAAAAAAGAAGTGCGTTCCAAAAAAAATTTTTTTTTGATCCCTTTGAAGCTCTCACTCCGGAGGGTAAACCCTTTGAAGGAATTAGGGCATAGGGATGAGTCCTTCCGAATGGAACGCAGGGACAGTCACACATCACTCTGGACTACATTTCCCACAAGGAACCAATCACACACTGAGTATTGCTGAGTATCGTTTAGCTCTGTTTTGCACCTTGTTTTCAACCTTGTCTCCGTGTTTCTTGCCCTGCCTGTATTTTTGTCTTTGGACTGTTTCCTGGATTATGATCGTTTGCTGCCTGCCCTGATATTTGCCTGTGTTTTGGACTACCCTTTGCTTCGTCTCTCCTGATCCTGTTTGCTGGTGTTTGACTTCCTGCTTGTGTGACTACGCTCTTTTAATAAAGCTTGCATTTGGATCTACCACCCTGTCGTCTCAATCTCCAACGTTACATATATTCCTCGACAGTTTTACAGCATCTGACCTGCCCTAAGTTCCCAACATGTCCGAAATTAATCTCTTTTTTGCATCCAATGAAGAATCTTTCGTCCTCATGGAATATTTGCTACAGTCTTACCTTACTAGGAGCAATTACACCAGCGCTGATCTCACAGAGTTATTTCGGGAGCCATCAGCCCAAACAAACGGGTCCCCGCATGCCAAGATGCCGAGGCCTACTCTCATCACTGCGGTTGAAACATCAGCGATCTCCTTCCGTGTATTTCCCTAGTCCTGCCCATTCTATCATTACTGCCATAAAGAAATGGACAACAACGCAGTAGAGAACCAAGCTCGAGTCTCGGGCAATGCCGCCTCTTACTTTGAAGGAATGGGCCTTCCTCCAACATCAGGCCGATGCAGCAGGCCTCCAGCAAGCCAGAGCTACACCGCAGCGCAGATTCAGTCCCAGCCAGCTCACACTTTCCACTCTATCAGCTGAACCCCACAAGAGTTAAAATTCTTTTTGTTTTCTGTCCCTGAATTAATTTCCACTGTTATGCCATCTGGATCAATGTTGATCGGGGAAATTCACATTTTTAATTGTTTCTGTAAAAGTTAAGGTGCCACTTGTGGTTTAAACACACACACAGCTGTTATATGCTCGTATATCACGTTAAGATTGCATGCACGGTTGCATACAGAATCATTGAAACTCAGAAATTATTGTCATCGCTGTCCTGCGATTCATCAACAAAATCGCTTAGAAACTAAGTCATAATAACTGTAGCGTCTGGACCAATCAGGCACACAAAATTATTCAATATATTTAATGAATTACCTATGAACTCACTTTATCAAAGTTTTGTAAACCTATCCCCCTAAAACTGCAACCAGCACACAGGCCAACCTAGGTGTCCTGTTACAGATATATGGTACTTTTATGATCCAGAAGAATTCTGTAGAGACTAGTGACTCATTCTTCCTGAGAAGGACAAATTAACTCTCTTAATCCTATGTATTCTCTTAGGAATACAGTATAACCACTTGGGAAATGTATACACACGTATCCAATTTTCCCATCTCATGACTTTCCTTTTATAGGCTTTATTCTATGTATTAATTCTCTCTTTTGAACTATTTTGGTATTAATGTTCCATAGTTGCAAATGTATAGTTAACTGAGATTACATTGGGAGCATGTTTGGTATCTACGGACTCCAACTTTCGTTTCCTATTTGGTAATTTATGTTACATGTTACTAACTCTGTGACATGTTAGTATTATAAGAATCTAGAAAGTTATTCTCTCATTCATCCAATCCAATGTCTTATGCTAATATCTTGCTACAGAACAAAGACTCGTAAAACTTCCCTCTGAAAGGGAAACTCCTTATTGGCTCAGACACCTCAAGAGGGTGTGACATCTTCACCCCCTATATTCACTGATCACAAGATCAAACCCCCTTCTCTCTTCCTGCTCTTCTTCCTCTCTTCTTTTTTTTACTGACAAATGCTGACGTCAAGATGACACTTTAAGAAGCTAGAAGCTTCTAAGGAACCCCAAGCTTGTGCCAGGCTTCGGCTTCCATTCACCAAGATCCTGAATCCAAGGTTCTCTTCATCAAGACAATCAGCAAAGATTCAACGGAAGCCTCCACAAATTGCATCAGGACAGTTTTAATTCAACTTGGAGAGACATGCAAGTATCAACTTAGTCTTAGACACTGTGGTGTTCTTTTACACCGTTGATTTTGCTGTGTACTACCCAACTACATAAAAATACATTTAAACAAAATTTGGAAAAATAAATTTTTTTTCAAAAATGTTTTTTTTTAAAAAATTATATTTTGTTACAACCGTGTCTTCCTTGTGTTGATAAACAGTAAGAGGCTTTACAAGATGGAATATATATATTGTCAAGGTGACTTCATTACTGGTGTCCCAAGGTAAAAGGAGAAAGAGGTCACCTGGAACCCCCCCACCCCACACACACAGGAGATGACATGGCACCAAAACTCACATTACCTCTAGTATCTGTTGTATAATATAAGTATCTGTTGTATAAAAGTTGTGTGTATAATACACTGTCTGTATGAAGATCACTACAGAACTTACAACTGTGTTAATCACATTCATATTGCAGTTTGCAAATAGTTGTGTACTAACCTTGACTTTTGCTCTTTTATATATTTCCAGATGTCGCTCATTTCGAAAGAATCAATCCATGCAGCCTTTTCTGTTGAATGCTTGTTGTATTTCTGTACCAAAAGGTACATGTGGGCATTCATGACCTGACAGAAATAAATAAACACATTAGTAAATATGAATTTTTATTAGAAAAAAATATTCACAGAGGTGATCTGTTTAATGTTGTTCAATGTTTCTTTTACATTTTCATTTTGAACTTTGTATATAGTTTGTCTTTAGCCATTTGTTGGTAAAACATTATTTTAGCAAATGAATCAAATGTTGAAAGAGATTGTTATGAAGTGCTTCATTCACTCACTGATTGATTTCATTAAAGTATTGTGCCCAACACTGGTAATTAATGACAGAAATTTTATTTTTGGGTGAAGTAACCCTTTAACATCACTAGCTGGGCTATAGTGCTTAAAAAGGAGAGCTGTGTCAATAGTAGACTCACCCGTTCCCTGTTTGCGTTGTTATGATCCAGAGCAGCAAGCATGGAGGCATGGACCATCACATCATATCCAAAATTAATTCTCTTTGGAAGGTATTTGAGGAACATTGAGTGGTACCCCTGAAACAAATATTTGAAAATATTAAATTGAGAGTGAAAAATACTACCAAATAATTTTTTAGATGTAACACTGTTTATAACTAAACATACCTCTAGTGTTGTAGTGTGGATGCACTTGGTCAGGTGGTCCAGGTCTTTCAAAAGTCGCTTGTCTTTAACTGTCCTCACCAGTGCTTTGTGGGCTTCAGATTCTGGACTCAACCAAAGCTTCCTTCTCTCGCTCTGTTCATCAAGGGGCTCATGAGCACATCTGTGGTAATGTCTGTTACCTGGCCAGTCATGCCGGCTGGTAACATGGTATATTAAAGACACCCACTTCTCCTTCAGCACCTCGGCATCACCCTCACAGGTTTGGGCACTCCACCATAAATGGTTAACAATGGATGGTATCCACTCTCCCAGGCCTTCACAGTCTTTCCTCTTTGCTACAATGGCCAGTTTTTTGTACACTCCTTTTGCCACATGCCAGGGGTCAAATTTGTGGTGTTTTTCTGGGTTACTGACCCTCAGTTCTTTGACAATTTGTGGATGCCTGTCGGTGGAAATGGTAGAGACCTTCACTCCGTTTTCTTCTCTGGATTTAAGAGCTTCCTTAAAACCACTTATCTCCATGGCATTAGAGCTTGAAACTTGAGTGCAACTTATCACTTTGAAGTCTGCAACTTTTTGACTCTCCACATCTAAAAAAGTGTAGGTGCAATATTTGGCACAATGACCAGGAGAGTCACACCGGCCATCTCCACAGAGGACAACTTCTGTTTCTCTTGACTTCATACTGCTCAACACTGCATTCTGTTCTTTGGCCCATGTCTTCTCAATAACTGGAAGCACATACTTATTCCTAAGTGCTGTGTGTGTTGGTTCACTTATTGTTTTGAGGTTCATGGTCTTACAGAACTGTTCAAATTTAGCCAAATGAATGCCACTGAAAATCACAGATGCTGCCAATAGCAGGTTTCCAGCCCCCTTGGTATCGCTGACAGTAGGCTGAGACTGCCATCTGTAACTACAGCCATTAACACAGGTGAGGTCCAGAGTAAGCTGTGATCCTTCATTTTCCAACTCCTTCATATCCTCTATGCAGGCCCGGATTGGCTAATCGGGAGCACCGGGAGAATTCTCGGTGGGCCGGTCTGTTTATTTGGCCGCGAGGGCCGGTGTTGTCATGGCACTGGGTTGAAATATGGATGCTCTAGAAACTGTGGACACGGCCAAATGTACTAAGCTGAGTAGCCTAACTTGGGACGACCCAGGGAGGCACGGGGCACCAGCGCAAGAAAAAACAAACAAATGAATGCGTGATCGGGTTTTTACCGCTCATTTGCACGCAACATCAATGATATCATGTCACTCGGTGGGTAAATTAACCTGGTCGGGAGGGACTCGAAGTGTGCGCTCAGAGAAGACTACTCACTCAAAAGTATAGGAGAAGAAGGGATGAGGTGACGTCTGTAGGGACAGCGGGACAAATCAACGCTAAATTATGGTAAGGCAAAAGGTCTAAGCCACCGGAGGCCGATTTAAGTAACGTAAATAAATAAAAAGGAAGAGGGGAAAACATGCAAAAGATAAAGGCATGTATGCATCTTACTCATAATAATAGTTGGCAAATAATAAAATATGGCCTATCACTTATGTTATGTTGCTTGCTATGCTATTACACGTTGGCCAACAATATTAATTTTTCTGTCCAACTAGCTTAACCAGACAGTAAAATGTGATTTTGTAACATGTAATTTTTTTTTAAACAAACATAATAGCCTACTTTAATATTTTACTGTAAAATTGTGCAATTTAAAATAGCAAAATTTTATGTTAAATCTACTTTAATAAAGATCTACATTTCTAAATTTCATTCATAGTGATAGACATGAAAAATGTGCCTGGGTTTAGTGGACGATTACTGCCATCTACTGGAAAGCAAACACTTAAATTTTTAATCAACGGTTTTTAATCAAGAATTTAAATTTAATCCATTTTTAATCAAGAATTAATCAATGGTTCACATCATAAAATTATTGTTTTAACGATAGAAATAACTCTATATCAAATATTTAGCTTTTTTTGTATTATCATTTGTACTATCATGGGTATTTGAAGATATTTTTGAAAAATGCAATTATTTACAAGGCTGTAGAGAACCGTGCACTATTGCAGACTTATATACTGAGGTTTTAATTACATTATTTTAATATAGTCAGTCGTGAATTAAAGTGGGCCGGTCTAAGGCATGAAACTCCAGGGCTGAAAATGAGTCTCAATCCGGCCCTGATACATTTCTTTTGTTTACATTCGACAGCTGGGAAGGTGAGGAGCAAGTGGACAGGTAATGAAGTGAAGGCTGTGGAGCGGCACATGATTAATTTCATAACCAGCTGCAAGGTGCCAGGTAAAAAGGACTGTGACTCCTGCCTCCAGGCAGAACCAGTGGCTCTGAAAAACAGAGACTGGGTTGCAATCAAATACTACATTCACAAAGAATCATATCAATGAAAAGGAAGATGAATAGATAGAACTAGAACCTGCTTCAGGTCTGTTCCTGCTTCAAGTCTGTTCTAGTCAAGTCATCGTTTATGTTGTGTCTGTTCATGTTTGGAAATAAACTGCACAAGGGTTGAACCTACGTTACATTATCCCCACCCTTCAGACACTATTTTTTTTTCTTACTACTTCAGGATCATATCATAATGCATTGTTTCAAGTAACTGACATAATTTCTTTCATAGAATAAGATTTAAAAGTATATGTGATCTATACCCTCAGTGTCAACAAGCAAGTACTTAAAGGGATTGTTACTTTCACACTTTTCAGTGTTGCTTTGTTTTTGCACAAGTTGTTTAATGTGCTCTTTCAGCTATTGAAAAATCCTTATGAGTGGGTGTTACTTTTAACAGGCCTTGTGTGTTAAATTCCATTAACGTAATTGGGATGTACATTCTGACATTATTAAACTGGTTAGCTGAACACACTGTAATGTTTCAGGCTGAAGCTTTAATAATGTATTCATAATTTTCTTCTTTATAGAATGACACTAAAGAGAGTAGTTCTTTAAAGGACAATTCCAGCGCAAAATAAACCTGGGGCGATGCATTGAGAACTTTGTAAGTGTACAAACAGTTTTAATAAGATGCTTAATAAAGACAGTACATTACACGTATACAGGCAGGAGCCATCTTGGAAATCAGTCTCGACCAGTCGAGCCACGAACGGCGTGCTAAGTGAGCTGGTCGATAGGTTTAAGTCACAGGTCATTTCACGTAGCACGGCGTTCGTGGCTTGACTGGTTGAGACTGTTTTCCAAGATGGCTCCTGCCTGTGTAGCTTTTATATATCTCTGAGCCACTCAGTTTTACTAGATTTTGTCAACCTGTAAATGTGAAAAAGGTTTACTGAGCATTGAGCATGCCTGTATTGTACACCGCTGCTTCTAATGTAGAAAGAAACATTTAACAGCAGCCAAATTGCAAATATGCACCCTATTTTATTCATTACCAAGTCTTTATAAGTCATTTAAATCTGAAAATTTAATGTGTATCTATGGGCCTCACAAATCACTTAAACATGAAATGAGTGTTTGTTGCTATGACCTCATAAGTCACAAAAACCCAAACATGTCCTCACAAGTAGCATCAAAATCAGGTCTGCCCAAAATATAGCCTTAGACAAAATCTCAACAGATGGATCTATTCCTTGAAGCATTGGTAGGAAATTATTTGATAACCAGGTTTGTTGGACCTTGGGAAAAGCATGTCCTCAGGGGCTCTCAAGTTTTAAACTGAGTTCAGAGTGAGATTTCGGCGGCGGCAACGACGGGGTTTGGGTGGGGACGGGGGTCTGATACGAAAAATGACACAAATTCGTACAATGAAATAGCCTAGGCCAAAGGTTTTCATTGAAAATGATGTCAGGGAAGATGTAGTGTATCCATGATAAATCCCACTAAAACTCACAGTTATAACTAAATCCACTGGGTGGTGTTGTGGAGTGTGTTGTGTTAATAAGTTGAGTGCGTTTGATCACTTAAAGGTGCCGAAGAACGTCTTTTTAAAAGATGTAATATAGGTCTAAGGTGTCCCCTGAATGTGTCTGTGAAGTTTCAGCTCAAAATACCCCATAGATTTTTTTTTATTAATTTTTTTATCATTATAAATGCACTGATTCAGGCTGCAGCCCCTTTAATTGCTCGTACTCTCCGCCCCCGGAGCTCGCACTCGCCTTTAACAGCATAAACAAAGTTCACAGAGCTAATATAACCCTCAAAATGGATCTTTACAAAGTGTTCGGCATGCATGCGTCGGATTAGGTGAGTATTGTATACTGTTATGTTCTTTTACATTGATTGTGAATGAGTTTGAGGCTATGCTGCGTGGCTAAAAGCTAACATTACACACTGTTGGAGAGATTTATAAAGAATGAAGTTGTGTTTATGAATTATACAGACTGCAAGTGTTTAAAAATGAAAATACAACAGTCTTTGTCTCCGTGAATACAGTAAGAAACGATGGTAACTTTAACCACATTTAACAGTACATTAGCAACATGCTAATGAAACATTTAGAAAGACAATTTACAAATATCACTAAAAATATCATGATATCATGGATCATGTCAGTTATTATTGCTCCATCTGCCATTTTTCGCTTTTGTACTTGCTTACTTACCTAGTCTGATGATTCAGCTGTGCACAGATCCAGACGTTAATACTGGCTGCCCTTGTTTAATGCCTTGATCATGGGCTGGCATATGCAAATGTTGGGGGCGTACATATAATGATCCCGACTGTTACGTAACAGTCGGTGTTGTGTTGAGATTCGCCTGTTCTTCAGAGGTCTTTTAAACAATTGAGATTTATATAAGAAGGAGGAAACAATGGAGTTTGAGACTCACTGTATTTCATTTCCATGTACTGAACTCTTGTTATTTAACTATGCCAAGGTCAATTCAATTTTTCATTCGATGGCACCTTTAATGTCGTCGTCTGCCTCGCGATGTTTGGAATTACTTCTATGAAAATGATCTTACAAAATGGAGTTACTTTTGATAAAATGAATTAATGAAACTGAGTTTGAGAAATCACACCAAATCCAAACACCAGTCGAATGAGGACAGCTGTCCATCACTGCATTCGCGAGTGCAGGTAACGTTAAGCACAGATGTTCACCAAGTGAGAGTGAGATAACGTATATGATAGCAAAATGCATTTCATGCAAATCATGATCTCGAGACAAATGCTTCCTTTCAGTTTTGTCGAGGGTTTAAGAACAGAAAACACAAAGTGCTGTTAGAAACTTCACTTAACACCGTTATCTTTGTGTTTCTACATTCTATTATCTTTTTTTTTTTTGCATGTGGGATACCGTGAAAATGAATATTAGTTCAATAACTTACCATTCTACCAGTTTTCACCTTTGATATTATAACAGTGATAAGAATTAAACTTGCATTGACTCAGAAGTATGCGGATGTCCTTTTGTCACATGCTCCTGCCATGGTGAATCATAATCGGAGCTCCATTGATGATGGGACGCGCTTAACTCTGAGTCAACCTACTCAGAGTCGACTGAACTAACTCAATTCAGCTGTTCTGAAACAGAAAACTTTCCTATTTCAGGGTAAGTCAAGTCAGAGTTCAAGTTTTAACTCAGAGTTGGTTGAACCTCTTTATTGAAACGGGCCCCAGGAAGTAATCCAGAAAATACACAAATGACTACAAAACATGTGGCAAAATGTGTATTTATATACAAGGGATGATTGGCAAACAAACACACCTGGGAACAATCAGGATGTATTCAAAAGAAAAAATACAAACTACAAAACATGAACTGGAGACTGAGGAGGATTAGAGAGCCAGGGCAGACGACAAAATTATTTACAAACAGGACACAAGTACTCCTTATCCAAAGTAGGCCTCTGCACACAATCGTGGTGGTACCATCTTTGGCAGCCATCACAGCAAACCTGAGAAAAAAGGGATGTGTAACTGACTGTTAACTGACTGTTCTGATAACTACTTGAATTTTCTAAATCACATGTTGTATAATTGAAAGTAATCATATTTCAATACTATGAGTACAATATTAATCGTGCCTTTATTAGTAGATGCTGATGATACAGAAAATTGTTATAATTACTATGGCAACCCTTAGAAATTCAAGAGGAATACCAGGGGAACGATAGTCTGGCTATCACCAGACCAAGCTCAATTTAAAATTGAACATTGGTCTGGGGAGTTTGCTATGTATTTCCTACTGCACAAGAGGCGTGATCAACCAGCATTAGTTACGCAATTGGATAGTCCTTCAACCAATCAGATCAACGATCCGGGTGACGTACTTTGCAGAGCGATGCAAAAACTCCAGACAGGTTTACCGTGTGTCTCAGTCAGCTCCCTAGTTCAGTAGTCAGGGCACTGATCAGGGAATCAGACACATTCACTTGCATGATATTCTGATTCACGACCTAGGGAACTAGGGAGGTAATTGAGACGCAGGGTTAGTTTGTAACGTTATTGGTTTGTAGCATTGATCCGCGGTTTGCAGGAGCAGCAATGGCATCGAGCGATTTTTGCAGGTTGTGCAAAAAAACATGAAAGTGATCTGTATTTACACCCACTCAAGCAATTTGTTTGCTAACTAAAGAAGTCATTCAGCATCGTCGAGAGGTTAAAAGGCGACTCTGATACTGTTCTGGTTCAGTGTAAATGAAAGCGGAATATAGCCGCCCTAAACTACGTCATTGTCATGACAACCAAAAAGAATTCCAGTCAGCTCAGGCGGCGCGAGATTCAAGAAGCAGGAGACAAAACATATAGAGCAAATAATAAAAATATTGTCTACCATCAAGGGTCATTTAAGTAAAAGAGTCCTGTACTCACATCGTGAAGCAAACCACCAAAATAACAGCAGAGAATCGTCGTGTGTCATCAATCGCGTTTGTAATCTTCCTATGAAGAGACTGTCGGATCAACGCTCTGCTACATTTCTCTCAGATAAGGTAAATGCTTAACACAATCGGCGTCACTGTGATTGTGCATTGTTATTTTGGAGTGACGGTCGGCCTGCTTGCCGTCGCTTCTCTATCGTCATCGTGTTATACCCGCCAATAGCGAGCAAGGTGGATAAGCCAGTCTGTGATTGGTTCCCGCAAAAGTGTAACAGCGCAGCAGAAATTAATGCACGGGTTTCCAGACTGAGTTGCCGAGCGAAATGAAATCGCCGGCAGATCAGGCTGGGTTTACCCAGACTAGGGGAACGATCCATTAATTTTTTTTACATTTAGCAATGTAAACAATTTACCCATTGTGCTTTACCCTGCTCCTGCATCCCATAATAAAAGCACAGGCTGATTAGATCATCTGTTAAGACAAACAGTATTCAACAAATATGTTCAACTTTCAGACTAATGCAATTTGTATTGCACAGTACTAATTCACTGGCGTATAGTTGCATATTTATGCTATAAAATGCATAAAACCAACAACATGAATTGATTGACAATGTTGAGCCAAAAGGAAACAAACAAAGGTGAACAAAGGCTCCTTTTAATTCCAAGCATGACACATACATTCTTGTTTATCTGTTAATATAAAGAGCATAATATAACATATCCCAATATTGAAATATGATTGTAAAAGAAATTCTTTAGAAGTTCGTTTTTGTCACAGATCAAAACACTAACATGTTTCAGAAACATTTTTTCAAACTGATGGAAGAATTTAATGATGCATTCAGCCACCTCAGCTGCTGTCTTTGAACGAAGAGGATAGGCTTGTGGCCATTTCATCACGTAATCAACCATAACACATATACACTGAAACCCACTCCAACACGACGGAGTTGGAGATCCACATGCAGGCTTTATTAAAATGAGCGTAGTCGTACAGGCAGAGGTCAAACACCAGCTAACAGAAAGAGTAATCCAAACACAGGCAGCAAACGATCATCAAACAAGGAAAACAGTCCAGGATCAAACACAAAGGCAAGGCAAGGAAACACGGAGACAAGGCCGGATACAGGGCTAAACAATACTCAGCAAAGTGTGTGTGTTTGAGTGCAGCTTATAAAGTGTCACTGATGGGAGAGTGTGTGATTAGTTCCTGGGAATTGTGGGAAATGTAGTCCAGAGTGAAGTGACTGCATGCATGTGTGCAATAAAAAAGTCTTAATGGTGAAAATGAGACCTCTGGTGAGGAGTGAGAGGAAGCAGCAGGTGACGGAAACGTGACAAAAACTTTCTTCCTTTCCACAGGCTCTGCTTAGATGTAAAGATTAGATGTAAAAAAACAGACAGTTGACTGAGTGAACAATACCTACCTTGATTGGGGTATACTCCACCTCCTGTTTGATAATATGACTGGCTGCCTGGCACGCTGCACAATCTGACACCTATTTAAAATATATATACATAAAAAGGGTAACTATCTGCAAGCATTTTTCACTTCAGGAACCTTTCTGCTCCCACATATTCCCACACACTTCACCTTCAGTAGTGGGAATTTACTAAACGTCTTTCGGGAACCTGCACAATGTTATTTCAAAACATTACAAATATTCTATATTTTCTCACAATCTATTCTTGCTGCAAAAAGTAAATAGCTTTGTGTGTGTGTGTGTGTGTGTTTGTGGCAAATAGGGCAGACCTTCAGGACTCTGCATGCTGTGAAGTTTGACGTTTACAACTGTGTGTTTGATCGCTCTAGACTCGACATCAGAGAACCAGAAAGTCCATTTTAAGAGCGTCCACATCACAGAATTTAAATCACTACATAGGCAGCAACTCACACAAATGACCCTTGACATTGAAGACTTTACTTGTTATTGATTTAACCAATTTAATCAAATTAAAATTGATTTGATTTAATGAAATAAATTTGTGAAAGATTTCATTTTTAATTTTACTGAACCTTTAAGCAATATTTTTTGGTATTGAATAAACTAACTCTTGTGTTTCAGTTTGGACGGACACGGGAATGAACTCTTACAACCTGTTTAACATGTTTCTTTGTATCTTATTTGTCACAGTTTTTATTTCAATACAAAGATTATCTGGTAAAACAGTTAGATTTCTATGCACTTCTGTGATTATAGACAACGCAGCGTCCGAACAGGACTTTTATTTTGGAGTGACGACATGACGTCATAAGACTGCGCCGCGATCATCTGCTGTGATTCTGCTGAAGAAGTTTTAAAAAGTTAAGCTATTTTAATCGATAGAAACAGTTCAGTGATTTGTAGTTGTTACAGTTTTTTAAAGCGATGTGAAATGAATTTATTTACTATCTAATGTAACATTGTGATTCTTTATTTAACTGTAATGAAGGATATTTGTGTGAGTAAAACTCATCCACTGATGAGAAACAGTAAACCTGCGTTTCATTTCTCTCTCTTTATATCATAAATCAGTTTATCATGAACGCGAGTTCAGTCTCTGGAGAGTCATGATGGAGAAACTGAACTTTTCAACTCCGAGTCAATTGAATCAAACACTTTGAGAAATGATTCAGTGAATCACGACACGTGCTGCTCAAACATGAACGAGAACAACAAACACTAACAAACTAAACATGTTTTCATCAATTTCACTAAATACCAAATGTAGATAATAAATGCCTAAATATGAAGTGTTTATTAATATGCAGCGTTAGTTTTGAGTGTTTTTAACAGGTCATTAGACCATTAACTCTGTTATTCTCTTCTTACAGATGGCATTTATTAAAGATGAGACTGAAGATATGAAGATTGAGTTTATTAAATATGAGACTGAAGATATGAAGATAATTATTAAAGATGAGACTGAAGACGTGAAGATAGAGGAACAAACAGGTTGGTTTTATTCTCATCGTTTTATTGATCCTAAAATGTCCAGCTCTACAGAAATAGAGAATATTTTGTGCAACATTAAACCCAACATCTACTTCTGAATAGAGAACAATGAAAAAAAAAAAATCTTTGAGCATCTTAATGCTCAAAAGTGCTTTACTTACATTTTAACATACCTGAACATAAACAGCAGTAATTGAACATTAAATCAGGCAAAAAAATAATTATTTTTATAAATAATAATTTAATGTGTGTGTGTGTGTGTTATATGGAGGAAAGTCAGCAGGGGAGGTGTGTAAAACATTTTGAACAGAGTGAACTGATAATATCTGATGAAACCAGTGAAAATATTCACCTTGTCATTTGTGGTTCAGATGTAGGTTGGAAATCAATAAGCGCTGGCAGATGAAATGGTGTGAAAATTACATGTTGTGACAATTATCATGGTTGTCGTTTACATGTTTTTGTTAATGTTCTGATACAAACTGAAATAAGTTCAAAAGGTCTTTATTAAACTAACAAATTAAATTAGCAGCACTGGATTTGTGTGAATAAACATTAAAGGGAAAGTTGACCCAAAATGAAAATTCTGCTGTCGTCCCAAACCCGTATGAGTTTCTTACTTCTGCTGAACACAAAAGAAGATATTTTGAAGAATCTTGAACAAACATTGACTTCCTCAGTAGAAGAAAAGTTCTATGGAGGTCAATGGAAACCGTCAGCTGTCTGATTACCAACATTCTCCAAAATTTGTCTTCAACAAAGAACTTTTACAGGTTTGGAAAAACATAATGCTGAGTATGACAGAATTTTCATTACTAACCCATTAATATTGCAAGCCAAAAGTCACAATTTTGATTGTAAGTGCCAAAAAAATACAAAGTCGGACATGGGTCATTGTTATGTGCTTATAAATATAAATTTATCTGTAACTCCTAAATGAGATATTTTATATTTTAAATGAGATATGTTTGGGCTCACAGTGAGGTAACATAAAAAAGTGGTGAGACTGTGGCACTTTGAGGGTGCTATAATTGAACAAAACATGAAATTTGCTTTTTCTACGGTACCATTGTACCTTGAGAAACAAAAAACGTCACTGCAAAATTACTAAAAATGATCTAAAGCCGTGACTCTGCAATGGTTTTGCATATTGACACCAAACTCTGTGTCATTGTTATGCCAAACTGACCACATCAATTAACTGACAGTGCCACCTACTGGTCAAACACAAACAGCAATTTAATTGGTTACTTTATTTTAAGATGACATAGATACATTGAAATCACTCAAAGAAGAACGGAGTAATTTTAAAGGATTAGTTCACTTCAGAATTAAATTTTCCTGAATTTTAACCTCATTTATTTACTATAGAGCTAGGGTTTGAGGTTATTAACTCATTACTATAGTGTGTAACTACATCACTTTAAATGTGATTTGAATAGGATTTCAAACCACATATGTAGCTTCAAATGGATTTGTATAAATTGCATTTCATGTGATTTATTTTTTTTTTTTTTTACTTGCCAATACCAATGCCTATACATTTATCAATTTCTTTTTTGATGTTGCAGTTTTCCAAGCACAACACAGTGAGACTAATGAATGTAAGACAGCTTTATTATTACTCCAGTGAAAAACGTAATAATTTTTATGTGCTTGTCACAAACTTAAAGCACAAATTTCACAATGTCCAATAACCTTCAAAGGGCAAAATTACCAAAAGTCATAATTTTTAAAAAATCTATTCTTTTTTTAACCTGCCATTCAAAAAGTTCTAAACAAATATTACAGAACAAATGTTTATAATATAACACTCCCTTGCAGACAGATAAAACTTTCTTATCATTGAAAGAAATAAATTGTATCCATAGGTGATTTATACATTTACAATATATTTGCTTCTTTCACTCTACCATCCCAAAACCTACAGATATAGAAAGTGATCATATATAGTGATCAGATATTAGAATATTATGATATTTAGAGGATATTGAAGGTTAATTTGAAATCGGTTAGAAAATAGTCAATCCTTGTATATTTGAATTATGAACATTATGAAAAAATAGAAATGGTCCTTATCAGTAGGATGATGGAGTCTCCAAATATCAAATATATTCAATAACTGAATGAGGTTATTAAGAACAGTAGCTGAGTTAGAAAGTTTGGGAGTGCCTATTCATTAAAGGGTCCAATATACAATTAAAGTGCCCTCCAACAATAAGATGAGTGGAGTCTCATTCCTGAGCACAGGAATGTTTAATATGAGTCTCTTGTAGAAACTATATGTCTGCATACAAAGAATTCAAATGTGCGAAGACAATATTATTTAAACAACGCACATTCCTGCTCAGAATATTCAAATGCTTCTTAAAGGTGCCCTAGAACCCTTTTTTACAAGATGTAATATAAGTCTAAGGTGTCTCCTGAATGTGTCTGAAGTTTCAGCTCAAAATACCCCATAGATTTTTTTAATGTAATTTTATAACTGCCTATTTTCGGGCATCATTAAAAATGTGCCGAATCTGTTCGTGTCCCCTTTAAATCCTCGCGCTCCCTGCTCCATGATCGCAACTCTATAATACATTGAATAAACAAAGTTCACACAGCTAATATAACCCTCAAAATTGATCTTTACAAAGTGTTTGTCATGCAGCATATCAGATCATGTAAGTTTGATTCTGACATTTGATTCTGAATGAGTTTTATGGTGCTCAGTGGCTAAAGCTAACATTACACACTGTTGGAGAGATTTATAAAGAATGAAGTTGTTTTTTGAATTATACAGACTGCAATTGTTTAAAAAAATGAAAATAACGACGGCTCTTGTCTCCATGAATACAGTAAGAAACATGGTAACTTTAACCACATTTAACAGTACATTAGCAACATACTAACAAAACATTTAGAAAGACAATTTACAAATATGACTAAAAATATCATGATATCATGGATCATGTCAGTTATTATTGCTCCATCTGCCATTTTTCACTATTGTTCTTGCTTGCTTACCTAGTCTGATGATTCAGCTGTGCACAGATCCAGACGTTACTTCTGGTTTGTCTAATGCCTTGAACATGGGCTGGCATATGCAAATATTGGGGGCGTACATATTAATGATCCCGACTGTTGCATCACAGTTGGTGTTATGTTGAGATTCGCCTGTTCTTCAGAGGT
Organism: Culter alburnus; assembly: GCA_028476615.1. Classification (NCBI taxonomy): domain Eukaryota; kingdom Metazoa; phylum Chordata; class Actinopteri; order Cypriniformes; family Xenocyprididae; genus Culter; species Culter alburnus. The sequence continues at coordinate 34,598 of JAOTNS010001262.1, forward strand.
CTTTTAAACAAATGAGATTTACATAAGGAGGAAACAATGGAGTTTGAGACTCACTGTATGTCATTTCCATGTACAGAACTCGTAATTATTTAACTATGCCAAGATAAATTCAATTTTCAATTATATGGCACCTTTAAGGGAACTCATCAGCATGAAATAATCCATAGGGTAAAATGAGAAATGAATAAGTAGACACATAGGTATTGTTAAATGTGCAAAATAAAAGAAAAAAACAAACATTTCTAATGTTTTGTTCTACTGTTCTATGTTCTACTTAGTGAGGAAATGAAAGACCACAGGCACAGTTTTTGTTAAGGCCAGAAGTGGCAGGCCACATAAAAATATTGGAAAGGTGAAGGATGGTGAGAACGGTCAAAAACAGTCCACAGACCACCTCCAAAGACCTACAACATCAGCTTGCTGCAGATGGTGTCACTGTGCGTCGTTCAACAATTCAGCGCACTTTGCACAAGGAGAAGATGTATGGGAGAGTGATGCGAAAGAAGCCTTTTCTGCACACACGCCACAAACGGAGTCGCTTGCGGTATGCAAACGCACATTTGGACAAGCCAGCTTCATTTTGGAATAAGGTGCTGTGGACTGATGAAACAAAGATTGAGTTATTTGGTCATAACAAGGGGCGTTATGCATGGTGGCAAAAGAACACAGCGTTCCAAGAAAAACACTTACTACCCACTAGGGGTGCAACGGTTCTCGGTAAAAAATCAAACCATACGGTTCTCCACTTACGGTTCGGTATGCACTTGCACCGCGGTCCATCTCGAATAACGACGCATCTATTGGTTAATATGGTTTGTTTAAAATAGCAACGTGGAAGCGCGTGAGACCCATAGACTGTAAAAAAATATGGACGTAGCGTCCGTGACGTCACCCATAGAGTTCTGAACAGCAGTTTTGAAGCGAAAATGAGGACGCGGCCATCTTAGCTGCGCGTCACCGCACGTCACTCCCGGATAACTGAAAATGGGCAAAGAGGCGGGGAGGTGGTTTGAGCTGATGTGATTGGTTGCTGAAACCACGCCCACCTAGCTCGACGTGACCACGTTAGCAAGCAAAGGATCTATCTATCTAGATACTATCTAAATTATTAATAAAGATAAGTTTTAACATCAGAAAGTTATAAAGGTTTACTGTCAATTTACGGTGTTTTTTTAAGATATAGATGCTCCAACACCAGTAATTTGTGTTGGGTGTGCAAATAACAACATGGAACATCAAATGGGACTTCATACCTTTATAATAGAGATCGCGAGATGAATCCAATCTGGCACTTGGGTAAAATATAAATGTCCATTGCAAAACAAACAAAAAAAACATTTCACATTTATTCTGAATGATCTGCTCTCTGTCATCGTTCTTCAAGAAAGGATGCAATCTGAGCAGCGATCGTATCTAACAAACAAATGAGCCCGTGTCCAAAGTATATTTTTTTCAAAATAGTGCAGCAGTTTTAGTTATAATATCCAAGCAGTGCTGTCAGAGTTGTATATCCTCCTGGTTTTGTCATTGTAGTAACGTTAAATCTCGCAATCAAAACTTTCAGCCACGATCCAACAACGTGTGTTCTGTCTCTTCCGCATGCATGCACATCTACACAGACACACATCAGTCTCGAATATTATGCAGCAAGCCATATTTTATAATTGTATAAAATAATCGAGAAAAAAAGCACAAAAACGGCTGAGATGCCAAATTCAGCGGCAGCTGAGGTAACATGACGGCTCAGACAGCAGCGCACTCTACCTGTCACTCAAGTGACCACGCCCTTAATTATGCAGAACTTTTAAGGCTTAATATAATTTAAACGGATAAGTTATAAAAAAATTCACCCCCCTCAGAGTTGTCATGAAGGGCAAAAATAGCAGTATAGACCAAAACCACAATTTGTACCAACTTGTAAACATGTTTTTTTCTGCTATAAACTTGGCCAATTTAACATGGGACTCTATGAGATTCTGCTCTCTTTTGGAGCCTGTCCCTAGCGGCCAGTCGATGAATCGCAGTTTAAGTTACTTCCGTATTGGCTTCACGAGAGAAAGGGGGAGGTTGCCGCTTGGTGAGACCTGAACAGCACACATTGCTATCCGTGTTTAAATTAAACTAATTTAAGCCTTGCTGATTTAAACCTTCAAGAACAAGACATGAAAGAGAGTACTCGCACGCTCTGTGAGAAGATTTGTGTGCGCTCATCCGAAGCGCGCACACGCTTATTTCAGTCAGCGCGCAAATACTGAGTTCTCTTTCAAGTCTTGCGCTTCAGCGGCCAAATTTTTTCAAAAATTATGTCAACATGCCCGTCTTGGCGAGTATCCTAGCAAACATTGTCGGAACGTATATTAGTCGAGAAAGACAGCGCATGTGTAACAGTATATTTACTGGATTGTGCATGTCTTAAAGGGAAAAAAAACTATTCCTGCTGCCTGTTTTTAATGTTAAATCAAACAACAAATAACAAAGAAATCACTCACTGCTCTTGACTGAATAGTTTTTGTAACTTCAATAATGATTAATCTTTATTCATTTTATACAGTAAAGATAATATGCAGTGTTATTTTATATTTGTTTACTAATCCATTTTCTGTACCTGAAAACTACTGTTAGATACCTGAAAAACCTGAAAAGCACTGTTTATTTTGCTTGTAGTTTGATTGTTTGTTCTTATTTTCTTTATTTTTTATTTGACAGTAGTCCTATTTTCCCTAAACATAGCACATACCGAACCGTACCGAAACCGTGACCCTAAAACCATGATACAAACCGAACCATGAGCAATTTGAACCGTTGCACCCCTACTACCCACAGTAAAATTTTGTGGAGGTTCCATCATGCTGTGGGGCTGTGTGGCCAGTGCCGGTACTGGGAATCTGGTTAAAGTTGAGTGTCGCATGGATTCCACTCAATATCAGCAGATTCTTAGAATAATGTTGAGGACTCAGTCACAAAGTTGAAGTTAAGCCGGGGCTGGATATTTCAACAAGACAACGACCCAAAACACTGCTCAAAATGTACTCGTGCCTTTATGCAGAGGATCAAGTACAATGTTCTGGAATGGCCATCCCAGTCCCCAGACCTAAATATCATTGAACATCTGTGGGGTGATTTGAAGCGGGCTGTCCATGCTCGGCAACTATCAAACCTAACTGAACTGGAGATGTTTTGTAAGGAGGAATGGTCCAAAATACATTCATCCAGAATCCAGACACTCATTACAGGCTATAGGAAGCGTCTAGAGGCTGTTATTCCTACTAAAGGAGGCTTTTTCTGTTGGGGTGCCCAAATTTATGCACCTGTCTAATTTATGCACCTCTCTAATTTCGGCCCAACTGATCCGTTAATATATATAATCTGGATTATGCAGGCCACCAGCAGCTAGGAATTAAGTCCTACCATGATGTACAGGGTACGACAGGCCATATTTTATTCCTTTAGCCCTTAGTTTCTCCCGTGGACCATCAAGCAGTTTGCGTTGGGAAGATATCTCTGCTGGAAAGTCCGGAAAGATACTGATAAGACTCCCATCAAAAGAGAGCGGGCTTTGGTTACGGGCGAGCCGCAGTATCTGTCTTAACAGTATCATGATGTGTCCTGGCAATCATAACTTGCGTGCTGTTGTTCACAATGCAGCCAATGCGGTGAGCTCTGTCAACCTTTGTCGGAAAATTAGCTTCTCCCGATAGTGAAGGCAATAGGCCAGAGACAAATTGTGTGGGGTTGCCCTTCTCGATGTTCTCACAAAGACCAGCTATCTTGATCATTTGTCAATGAGATCTAGCCTCTAAATCCGTTACCTTGGACTTCAGAGATACATTCTCTTTTGCTAAACTTGCTAGAGTGCCTTCCACTGTGTCGGCTGACGAGGACGAGCCTTTTTGACAGTCTTTTTAGATTTATTCATCATCAGCATGTTAATTATGCTGAGTGATCAAATTTAGCAAGAGCAACAAAGTTTTAAATGATTAATTTAAACAAGTGAGAACGGATCCTACTCCATGTGCTGCTCTCTAGCGCCCCCTTCCGTCATCATTAATTCTGAAGTATTTCTACACCTCTGAGGCTGACATTATTTTTGCCTCTGCCGTCGGTGTCTCTGTGCTTGGAAAATTCTGTCAGTTACGTCACTTGAGGTATCAGTCTTTGGTATCGGGGGTATTTTTACGAGTACGTGTACAAGTATATGAGCTTAGTATCAGGCCCGATACTGATACTGGTATTGGTGCATCTCTACTGAAGACCCCTGATTTAGATCATGCTGAGGTTTTATGTGTAATCATGGGAGCTGATTAATTATTGTTTATGGTCATGATGCCACCAGCTGGCAGCAATAAGTGTGGCACATATTCAAGCATTTAAAATAGTCCTTTTATAGTTTATTTTATAAAAAACTGACAACTGACTACAAGTCGGCTCCATAGCAGATTTCAAGCAATCAAGAGCTTAGAGAGTTACATGTAAAGTACTAGACAGATTCTGCTAGTATTGGACATTTACAAGTAACTGTGTAGCAAATTAGCTCAAAATAAATATGAATAATTAATCATAACTAGTTATAATTAATTATAAATATTTGGATCAGTTAATAAAATTAACTTAATGTAATAAAATTAATATTACAATCAATTAACCTGTTGTCCAATGAACACACAGTGTTATTTGTTTATTAATTCTAAGAAATGTTAATTTCCAGGTTATGGGAAATAACAATCTTATTGTACAGTACTACTAAAAGCCTGTAGTCAGGATCTGCATGAATAGGGACTCCAGTATATGAGCGCAAAACACAGACAACTTTACGTGTGACATGAACAAGACTTTATTAACTAGACTAAACACTTAAACTACTCTAACATTCACACACACACATACATGCATACAGTTTACCAAGGGAAAGAGAGAGCCTAAGCAAGGTACAGGAAAGCAAGAAGTTACAGCATTGTTTGACATTCAGCAGATCAACAGCCTTGAGCAAACCATCAGTTTAGTTTTAACAGGCCCTTCTTTGAAACAGGTAAGGATACTCAATGTATCAGATAATGAGACTAAGTCTGATACTTGCATGTCTCTCCAAGTTGAATTAAAACTGTCCTGATGCAATTTGTGGAGGCTTCCGTTGAATCTTTGCTAATATTGTTTTGATGAAAGAGAACCAGTTGGATTCAGAGGATCTTTAGTGAATGGAAGGTCTAGGCCGAGGCCTGGCACAAGCTTGGGGTTTCACAGAAGCTTCTAGCTTCTTACAGCGTCATCTTGACATCAGCATTTGTCAGTAAAAGAGAAGAGAGATTTGATCTTGTGATCAGTGAATATAAGGGGTGAAGGTGTCACACCCTCTTGAGGTGTCTAAGCCAATAAGGAGTTAATAGTTAATAAGTCTTTGTGATTTTGGCAGGATATCAACATAAGAAACTGGGTTGGATGAATGAGAGAAGAACCTTCTAGATTCTTATAATACAGTTGTGGCCAGAATTATTGGCACCCTTCATAAATATGATCAAAGATGACTCTAAAAATAAATCTGCATTGTTTATCCTTTTGATCTTTAATTCATAAAATTAGCAAAAATCTAACCTTTCATTGAAGCAAAAGAATTCAAAATTGTGTGGGGGAAATAACATTATGAAATAAATGTTTTTCTCCATTTACATATTCACATTTACATTTTTTAGCACACCAGGGTGATCATGAACATGAAATTGTCCGACCATAACTTCCTGCTCCACAAGAGTATAAACATGAGGAAACACAAAGGCCAAATTCCCTTAATCATTCATCACAATGAGAAAAAACAAAGAATATAGTTCTAATGTGCAGCAAAAGATTGTTGAGCTTCACAAAATAGAAAGTGGCTGTAAGAAAATACTTAAAGCATTGAAAATCCCCATTTCCACTATCAGGGCAATAATTAAGAAGTTCCAATCAACTAAAGATGTTTCAAATCTGCCTGGAAGAGGACGTGTGTCTAAATCATCCTAATGCACAGTGAGGAAGAAAGTTTGAGTGTCCAAAGATTCTCCAAGGATCACAGCTGGAGAATTGCAGAGATTAGTTGAGTCTTGAATTTCAGAAAGCCTAAAAAAAATTATCAAAAGCACCTACATTCTCACAAGTTGTTCTGGAGGGTTTCAAGAAAAATCCTCTGCTCTCATCCAGAAACAGTCTCCAGCATATTCAGTTGTCAGACACGACTGGAACTTCAAACGGGACTGGCTTCTATGGTCAGACAAAACTAAAAAAAAGCTTTTTGGCAGCAAATCCACCAGATGGGTTTGGTGCACACATGGATAAAAAGTACCCCATGCCCACAGTTAAATGTACTGCTGGATCTTTAATGTTGTGGGCCTATTTTTCTGCTGGAGGTCCTGGACATCTTGTTCAGATACAGTGGGTACGGAAAGTATTCAGACTCCCTTAAATTTTTCACTCTTTGTTATATTGCAGCCATTTGCTAAAATCATTTAAGTTCATTTTTTCCCTCATTAATGTACACACAGCACCGCATATTGACAGAAAAACACAGAATTGTTGACATTTTTGCAGATTTATTAAGAAAGAAATACTGAAATATCACATGGTCCTAAGTATTCAGACCCTTTGCTGTGACACTCATATATTTAACTCAGGTGCTGTCCATTTCTTGGCAGAGTGGCCCGACAGAAGCCTCTCCTCAGTGCAAGACACATAAAAGCCCGCCTGAAGGACTCCAAGATGGTGAGAAATAAGATTCTCTGGTCTGATGAGACCATGATAAAACTTTTTGGCCTTAATTCTAAGCGGTATGTGTGGAGAAAACCAGGCACTGCTCATCACCTGTGCAATACAGTCCCAACAGTGAAGCATGGTGGTGGCAGCATCATGCTGTGGGGGGTGTTTGTCAGCTACAGGGACAGGACGACTGGTTGCAATCAAGGGAAAGATGAATGCGGCCAAGTACAGGGATATCCTGGGCGAAAACCTTCTCCAGAGTGCTCAGGACCTCAGACTGGGCCGAAGGTTTACCTTCCAACAAGACAATGACCCTAAGCACACAGCTAAAATAACGAAGGAGTGGCTTCACAACAATTCCGTGACTGTTCTTGAATGGCCCAGCCAGAGCCCTGACTTAAACCCAATTGAGCATCTCTGGAGAGACCTAAAAATGGCTGTCCACCAACGTTTACCATCCAACCTGACAGAACTGGAGAGGATCTGCAAGGAGGAATGGCAGAGGATCCCCAAATCCAGGTGTGAAAAACTTGTTGCATCTTTCCCAAAAAGACTCATGGCTGTATTAGATCAAAAGGGTGCTTCTACTAAATACTGAGCAAAGGGTCTGAATACTTAAGACCATGTGATGTTTCAGTTTTTCTTTTTTAATAAATCTGCAAAAATGTCAACAATTCTGTGATTTTCTGTCAATATGGGGTGCTGTGTGTACATTAATGAGGAAAAAAAATGAAAACTTAAATGATTTTAGCAAATGGCTGCAATATAACAAAGAGTGAAACATTTAAGGGGGTCTGAATACTTTCCTTACCCACTGTATGATTAGATTTTATCACAAGTTAAAATTTATGTTGGGTGAGACTATACAAACTATACAAAGATGCCAAAATATGCTCGCAGAAAATCAAGTCTTACTCATTTTTTTAATTAAAAATATTAGAGCATATTTCTGTAGTATTTAATTTATTTTCCTAAAACAGTGTAATTATTAAGGGCCGGTCACACTAGACTTCTCCTTCCACTGACTTCCTTTCATACACATGTGAATGTGGGACACCAGAAACACAAGATCAAGTGAAGTTTGCAGTAAAGTGGAGTAGATTGTATATTTTAAAATTTTGGAGTGATTATTATTCGTTATGTTCTTAAAAATATATCACATGTCAGATCTTGACGTTGCTGTGTCTGTAGAAAGTTCACATGCTCAAAGTCTAGACTGACTGCATCTTTAAATGTGTTATTATCAATGTCCTACACGATTCACTCAACCCTGTTACTGCTGACATGATTTTCCTCCTTTCAAAATCAGAGGATTTCTTAAAACTGTGACGCCCAGGAAGTGACATCATCTGGGCTCTTTTCTACAGCATGATGGGAGGACAAGAAAATAATCTCTATCCATTGTCTCAGTTTTTATAAAAATGAATGACTGCATTCATCAACCCTGTTACCAAAGTTACTGTAAGAAGAGATTTTGCTCAAGTTACACTCACAACCCTGTCAGCCATTCTGGAAAGTTCATTTATTTCATACATTTTGGTGTTTGGAGTTTATTCCTAAAAATAACAGTGTTGAAAACGCCTAAATTCTGGTAACACTCCTGGAAATTGTGAACCAGATATAAAATAAATGTAAAATACGTAAATATTTAGTTTGATCTGTTGTTGACAATCAGTATGAAGTTTCTCAAACTTCCCTTTACTGATCTAGAAAAGAACATTATGTATCAATTCATAGTTTAACTGCATATCTAAATATGCAGAAGTGTTTGAATCTTTCTAACATGAATGTTGTCATTAAAAGTTCAGTATGTATTTGATAGTTTATCTAAATGTGCAAGAACATGAATGTTGTTCAGCATCATGAATGAAGAATAAACACCAACCTCTTTGTTCTTCAGTATCTTCAGTGTGTTTCATTCTGCAGGGTTCTGGATCACTCATGTTCTCTCTGTCCTCTTTAATAAACTCAGTCTTTACAGTTTTCAGCTCTTCCTTGTGCTCTGATGCTGATGGGATTATTCCAGCATTTATTAATCAACTGCTATGGGAGGAGCTTCACTGGTAGTTACCTGTAGTGGGCGGAGCTTCAATGACTGAACTGCAGATTGGTTGGAGGAGATGATCTGCCCAAATCAAAAATATCAGTTACTGTGTTTTTTTTGTATAGGGTTAAAGACCAGAAATCAAATTTTAGTGTCTGCATCAAATTAAATGTACAAAAGCGAATTTAAATAGAAAAACCATTAAATGCAAGTGTCTATTTTAATGTTTCAAATTACTTTTGTGAAAACCAAATGTATTAATGTCCCATCATCATTTAGTGAAACAGATATATTTATGTAAAAATGAAACATTTATTTTGAACAGTACTTAATAAAGTATATAAAAGAGTAAGAGATCATACTAAATTTTGTTATATTTTAAATGATTTAAAACTTCTTGCTGACAAATGAGTGAAACCTGGTGGTTTGAAGGAAAGTGGCAAAGAATAAAGATTTAAAATGACAAAGAGTATTTTGGGCTTCACTGTGATCCTTCAATACAGTGTTTGAATGTCAGAAAATGATTCTTGTTCTAAATATGCATGATAAGTTGTTTTTTCTTTCTTTCTTTCTTTACTTCTTTCTTTCTTTTTTTATTTCACCCATAAACTAATTGCATTAATCATTTATACCTGTCTATCATAAAGCAACTGATGCTAATTCAATTTGTTTCTAATTCTAACTTTATTCTGTTTCTTCATTAAAATAATGACAGATGTCTAGAAAAGTAGTAAAGAACTGTAAGAAAAACAGTTGAAAGCATAAAGACTGAAATAAGCAGACATAAACACCATCAAATCCCCTCAGTCTGCTGACAGCAATGAAATGAGCAATGAAAAGACATCAGCATAATAAATGAGGTGAAAACAGGAACTATTGACATGAAATAAAGAGTGTGAGATAATCTGCTGATGATCTGAATGTCTTGTTGAATGAGTGTTGATAGTCTGAGGATCATCGATACTTTATTCTGAGTGTTTGCTGTTAGAAACTGATTATTGGAGTCAGAATATATGAGAAAATCCTATAAACTGCTCTAGTGAAAGACAATACTGTTATTTCTCACAATATGACATTAATAATACAAAAACCAACACACACTCACCATCACCAACCACTAAAGATGAATAACTACTACAGCAATGTGATAGATATGAACTGAAGGTTTGATTTTCTAATAATAAGTACATTGATTGCAGTAGTGAAATTAGATCAGAAGAGACAATGATCACAAAACCATTAAAAATAAAGAGTAGCACAAAGTAGAGTTGTCATCATGATACAGAATCATCTCATATTTAAGATATCAAAGCAGTGATCTGTATTAAATCCAGTATAATCACCAGTATAGGCTACATGTAGAGAGGATGAATTAAAGTGTGAACTCAATGTAAATGAAATACACTAAAATGAGTTTTCAGAAATATAAACCAGAATGGGAGTCTGAGGAGTAAAAGGTTTCCTCAGATGAACTGCATTAAGTGAAGATTATAGAGCTTTTTAGCTTAAGCTGATTTAAGTTTTATCTGCTTTGTATCGTAACCAATAAAAAAGAACAGAACAGAAGCACAAGAGACTCTTCTCCATCAATCCTGAAAGATCTTCAGCTGCGTCGAGTGAGAATTTTATGATTGAAGTAGATCTGACTATCCTTTTTTCCCCCAGTTTTTTTTTATTAATTCTAAACACACATAAGAGTGTAAACAGTGACAAGCATAGAAAAATACAGTGTGAGGTAGATCTGACTATCCTGACCCTACCTGAATAATCACAGGGTTAAAGCTGAATGATTATTTAAAGGGACACCGGCTGACAATATATATGACATTTGTGTGTGTTTTGTAATATTTATGTTGTATAATCTGCAGATTAATATGAGCTTTGTTCAGAATTACTTCTCAAATTATTATAATGAATGTTATCATAAAATCATACAATGTTTCATAGTTATTTAGCAGTAGTTGATGAAGATGAGTGTCATTAGTGTTTGTTTTTGTATTATTGGTGTCATATTGTGAGAAATAACAGTATTGTCTTTCATTAAAGCAGTTTATAGTCTTTTCTCATATATCGTGACTCCAATAATCAGTTTCTATCAGCAAACACTCAGAATAAAGTGAGATGATGTGAATGTCTTGTTGAATGAGTGTTGATAGTCTAAGGATCATCAATATTAACAGAGAAACTGCTGAAAACACTCTTTATTTCATGTCAATAGTTCCTGTTTTCACCTCATTTATTATGCTGATGTCTTCAGATCTGCTGTAAATTGACACTTAAAGCTAATTTCATTGCTGTCAACAGACTGGGGGGATTTCTTCGTTACTGATATGTTTATTTCTGTCTTCATGGCTTAAATGTTTTTCTTACAGTTCTTTACTATTTTTCTAGACATCTGTCATTATTTTTAATTAAGAAACAGAATAAAGTTAGAATTAGAAACAAAATGTTCTGAATTAGCATTAGTTGCTTTACGATAGACCGACATAAATGATTAATGCAATTATTTTATGGGTGAAATACAAAAGGGGTTAATATAGAAAAACAACTTTTCAGGCATATTTAGAACAAGAATCATTTGACAACATTCAAACAGTGTATTGAAGGATCACAGTGAAGCCCAAAATAAATCTTTATACTTTGCCACTATCCTTCAAACCACTAGTTTTCACTCATTTGTCACCAAGACGTTTTAAATCATTTAAAATATAATGAAATTTAATATGATCTCTTATTCTTTTATATACTTTATTAAGTACTGGTCAAAATGGATGTTGTTTCATTTTTACATAAATATATCTGTTACACTAAATGATAATGGGACATTAAAACATTTGGTTTTCACAAAAGTAATTTGAAACGTTAAAATAGACACTTGCATTTAATGGGTTTTCTATTTAAATTTGCTTTTGTACATTTAATTTGATGCAGATACTAAAATTTGATATCTTGTCTTTAACCCTATAAAATAAACACAGTAACTGATATTTTTTGATTTGGGCAGATCAGCTCCTCCAACCAATCTGTAGTTCAGTCAGTGAAGCTCCGCCCACTACAGGTCACTAGCAGTGAAGCTCCTCCCAAATCAGTCACATCATCAGTGAAGCTCCTCCCACAGCAGTTTATCAATAAATGCTGGAATATTCCCATCAGCATCAGAGCACCAGGAAGAGCTGAAAACTGCAAAGACTGAGTTTATTAAAGAGGACAGTGAGAACATGAGTGATCCAGAACCCTGCAGAATGAAACACACTGAAGATACTGAAGAACAAAGAGGTTGGTGTTTATTCTTCATTCATTCATGATACTGAACAACATTCATGTTCTTGCACATTTAGATAAACTATCAAATACATACTGAACTTTTATGTGAACTATGAAATTATACATAATGTTCTTTTCTAGCTCAGTAAAGGGAAGTTTGAGAAACTTCATACTGATTGTCAACATCAGATCAAACTAAATATTTACGTATTTTACATTTGTTTCATATTTGCTTCACAATTTCCAGGAGTGTTACCAGAATTTAGGCATTTTCAATACAGTTTTCAACACTGTTAATTTTAGGAATAAACTGTAAACACCAAAATGTATGAAGTAAATGAACTTTCCAGAATGGCTGACAGGGTTGTGAGTGTAACTTGAGCAAAATCTCTTCTTACAGTAACTTTGGTAACAGGGTTGATGAATGCAGTCATTCATTTTTATAAAAACTGAGACAATGGATAGAGATTATTTTCTTGTCCTCCCATCATGCTGTAGAAAAGAGCCCAGATGATGTCACTTCCTGGGCGTCACAGTTTTAAGAAATCCTCTGATTTTGAAAGGAGGAAAATCATGTCAGCAGTAACAGGGTTGAGTGAATCATGTAGACATTGATAATAACACATTTAAAGATGCAGTCAGTCTAGACTTTGAGCATGTGAACTTTCTACAGACACAGCAACGTCAAGATATGACATGTGATATATTTTTAAGAACATAACGAATAATAATCACTCCAAAATTTTAAAATATACAATCTACTCCACTTTACTGCAAACTTCACTTGATCTTGTGTTTCTGGTGTCCCACATTCACATGTGTATGAAAGGAAGTCAGTGGAAGAAGTCTGCTGTGAACGGCCCTTAATAATTACACTGTTTTAGGAAAATTAATTAAATATCAATCTAAACGTTGATACAAAAAATGGCTGTTAATATCACATTAGATTATTTTGTCATTGATCAAATATATTACTGAAAATTGTTGTGTAGTAATATAAATAAAGAGATTCCACATTCAAGTAACTCACATGGTGTCTTTACTAGCACTGCATGTTCTTACAACCAAACTCTTTTCTTCTAGGGCTGCAACTAACGATTATTTCAATAATCGATTAATCTGTCGATTATTTTTACGATTAATCGATGAATCGGTTTCCAACCTTTTATTCAAAAACAGAAATGACAGTGCAAATTCAAGTTGCTCTTTTAACAACCTTGAGCTGTTAAAGTAATAAAAAACAAAAAACAAATGGACTAACACAAAAACATACACATGTATGCTTTACATCTGCCAAATATAGTTTTTAAAAAAAAAAAAATAAAGTGCACAAAAAGATGTATATTTTTGTTTAGCTTAAGATGACCAAGTGCTATAAAAAAACTTTAAAATGACATTTAAAAAGTACAACAAACACAAATATATTTGTCAACAATAACCGATATGGGACAAAGCACAGAATAAATACATGACAACAGATCAGTGTTAATTTTGACAGCAAATTTTGATTTAGTTTTAGTCATAGTCTTTTGGATTTTCACTTTCGCGAACAAAGTGCATGCCACTGATAAGCATTGTAAATGCAGTATTACAGTACACATACCAATAAACGTGCAGGTCTCCTCTCATGCATCCTCCTCACTGGACGAGGCAATATCACTTTCGTTTCGCTTTCAGATATCTATTTTATAGATGCCATCAATGCTTTTATCTTTCTAGATGTAATTACCAAAATCAAAACAGTCCATAAACCTTAAATCCTCACGAAAACTTCAGTCAAGCCAGCTCGCGCGTCAACCTGAGAGATCAGCCTCCTTACCTTAAAGTGTCAAATTCTCGGTTTCTGAATGGACGGTTTGGCTTGATTGACATTCGTGCATGATTTATATACCATTGACCTGTCCTAAAACGTTAGCACGCTTTAATCGATGGTTTGGAGATCGCGTGTTTCTCCGTTCGAGAGCGCATTTCCTGTTCACATCCGCAACAAAACAGTTGATTATTTACGAACGAAAGCTCACAGAAACGTGAAAATGGTCTCATTTGAAAGAAAATATCCAAAGCTAAAAGATGATATAGTGTGACTGATTGAAGCAGCCTGTATCAAAAGTGCAGGGGTCGATTTCTGTCTTTTCAAAACTGCGGGGGTCCTGACCCCCCTGTCTCCCGTGCCAAAGGCGCGCCTGTTCAGAACAACGTTACGGGTCTGTCCGATGGTCTTTCCTCTACCTCCGCTCTGCTGTTTATTTATTTATTTATTTTTGCTCCGCTCTGCTTTGCGCTCAGCCGCGCTTTTTTATACTAAAACATCTCTGTGTCTTATTGAGAGGTGTAATAGTCGTGCGACACAACGAATCGATAATGAAATTCGTTGCCAACTCTTTTAATAATCGAATTTTATCAATTTTATCGATTCGTTGTTGCAGCTCTATTTTCTTCTCCCACATGCATACCAGTTCCCCCATCATACAACAACTCCCTCTAGTGGCATTTACCATATGACATGGTTAAGTGAACACAACATCTCCCCCAGACTTAATTGATTACACCTGTACTACATTTTACTGAACATTACTAACAATATAAACAGTATAACAGTTAATTCAAATGTTTTCTGGTTTAATTTTTTTTATGTTAAGTTTCACCAAATGTAGAACAACGCTCTAATAACAAAGCATGTACAACACGAACATTTATATGTGCATCAGTACAGTTCAACTTAACTTTAACCAATAATTATCACTTTGAGTTAACTGTTACTTTTCTTTTCTTCTTATTTTCTTCTTACTGTGGAACCTTACGTTACGTTATCTTTCAACCACATTGGCTTCCTTCTACAACGATGCTTCTCTGCTTGGATTTAGACACTCTCTAATGGTGAAGCAGAAACTGGTTGTTCAACCAGAGTGAAATCTGTCGGTAGGGGTGCCAAATGAGACACGTCCCATGTTCGTCCGTCGTTCAGCTCGTAACCGTGTGTTCCTTTTCTCCTCACAATCTGCATAGGGCCACTGAATTTTGATTTCCCTTTCCTGACATGCACAGGTTTTCTCACCCTTACGAGGTCACCTTCTTTGAGTTTCAGAATCTTTGCTTTACGCTTTGTGTCCAGGTAAGCTTTCATCTTTTGTTGATTTTGCATCACTTTTTTTCTCAGTTCACTCCTGGCAGGGTTCAGATTGCACTGTGGAAGGACTGACAATTTTGTTCTCATTTTCCTCCCAAACAAGAGCTCGAAAGGAGACATTCCTGTGGTAGCATGGGGTGTAGACTATACGTTTGCAAGAATTCTACGATAAATGATGTCCATGGAGCCCTCTCTCTCTCCGCAGTAAGAATAGCATTCTTCAGTACCTTATTCCAACGCTCAACAGCTCCATTTCCTTCAGGATGATAGATGGAGGTGCAAATGTGCTTGACATCTCTTTCTTGCAGGAAATGTTTGAACTCGGATGACAGGAACTGAGGTCCATTGTCGGTGACAATTCCCCTTTTGGCTGAACACTGATCTCAGAAAACTGGTAACAGTAGTCGCAGTCACATGAGGTGTGAATGCAACCTCTGGCCATTTTGAGTGGTAGTCAATTAATGTAATGGCATATCTGCAGCTAACAGGGCCTATCTCAAAAGGGCCCACCACATCCATGCCCAGTTTCTGCCACGGACCGGCTGGATACTCAACTGGGGTCAGTGGTGCATGTGTGGTTCTAGCTGTCTTATCGCTAAGTTGGCAGGTGACACAGGTTGCAATTGTGGACTGTACAAGCGAATCCATCTCGGGCCACCAATATAAGTCTCTGAGTCGCTGTTTGGTCTTCACAATTCCTTGATGGTTTTCATGTGCTAGAGTGACCAAACGTGAACGTAAGCTAAGCGGCACAATCAGCCTGTGAGTTCCTCTTAGCACATAAGTGTTGTGAATAGACAGTTCATATCTGACTGGAAAGTAAGGAAGTACATTCAGCCAGTCATTCAGTACAGCCAGCCATTCACAATATATTGATGCAGTTTGATGAGCTCAGGGCAGGAAGAGCTTTCAGCAGCAAACTCAGCAACAGGAACAGCTGACAGCAGGGTGGTGATGGCAGCTACAGTTTCTGGTTCGGAGTCTGAGTCGTAGTTCATCCCATTTGGCAAAGGCAAACGTGATAGGCAGTCGGCTACTTGGTTGTCAGCTCCACGTTTGTACTCCATGTCATAATTATAGCAGAGCAATCTGGCAGACCATCGAGCCACTCTAAGTCCAGCGCGTCCCATGCCCTTCGTTGTCAACAGAGTAGTCAGGGGCTTGGTGATCTGATCTTAATTTGATTTTTTTGCCCCACAGGTACGTTCTCCAGCATTCAATGGACCAGACACAAGCAAGGGCTTCTTTTTCAACTACAGAATATTTCCTCTCTGCCGCTGTCAAAGTTCTGGAAGCAAAAGCCACAGTCCTTTCTGACCTATCTGGATGGATCTGAGTCAGGATACCACCTATGCCATAGTCTGAAGCATCCGTTGTTACAATTGTGGGCAAAGCAGGGTCAAATAAAGCCAAATGCAGGACTCTTTGCAATCGGTTCTTTCACTTTCTGGAAACTTCTGTCTGCCCCGTTGGTCCATGTGAAATTTGTGTCTCCTCTAAGCACATCTCTCATAGGCTCAACAACTGCTGCGTAGCTCGGAATAAATTTAGCATACCAAGCAGTAAGGCCTATAAACGATCTTAGTGTGGACGCATCCGAAGGAGCTGGGGCATTTTGTATTGCCTCCAAGTGGCTGTTGTCTGGCATCAGGCCTTCCTTTGAAATGGTATGTCCCAGGAATGTGAGTTTCTCCTGGTGAAACTTACATTTTTTTTCATTTAGACGCAAACCTGCTTCTTGCAGTTTGTGCAGCACTGCTTGGAGGTGGACATCATGACTCGCAGCAGAATCACCAAATACAATTATGTCGTCCAAATAAAACTGGACACCGGAAACACCTTTGAGGATGGTAGACATCAGTTTTTGAAATGCTGCTGGGGCTGACGCTAATCCATAACAGACTCTCTTAAAACGGAACAGGCCGTCCTGTGTTATAAATGCAGTCAGATCTCTGCTTTCCTCATGTAGTGGAACCTGATGATATGCATTTGCAAGATCAATTGTGGAAAACATCACAGCACCTCTTAACTGTGAAAAGAGTTCCTCGATGTGTGGAATGGGATAACTGTCCACCACAATTGCTTTGTTGGGTTCCCTAAGATCCACACACATTCTGATATCCCCAGACTTCTTCTGAGTCACTACGATGGGCGATACCCAGGGTGAGGCGTCTACTCTTTCAATTATGTCTGCTGCTAACAGACGGTTCAGCTCCGCTTACACAGCATCCCTTACAGAAAAAGGCAACCTGCGCAGCTTCTGTTGCACAGGGACAGCATTTTCGCTCAATTTCACTTTATGTACAAAGTTCTTTGCACAGCCAAAGCTTGGCATGGCAGAATGAGACACCTGCTCCACAGACTGTTTGTTGGTGAGTACTTTATTCCCTTTTATGCACAGGTTCAAGGAAGATATTAAGTCCATGCCCATCAGTGGGTTTCTGCTTTTCACAATATAGAATATAGCAGGTACTGAACATTCTCCATGTTGTGCACACGTCTTAATACATCCCAGCACAGGAAGGTCGTCTTTTGCATATGTGACAAGACGCACGTCAGACTGTTCCAGGTGCAGCTCAGAAAAGTATTGTTTATATATATGCTCTGGCAACAAAGATACAGAAGATCCTGTATCAACAATTAATTCCTGCACTGTAGTGCCTGACAATGTGCCCACTTCAATATTACACACAATCTTGTTGGCAGCAGGAGATGTACTAGTCATGTACAAGACAGTCAGTTCAGGAACTTCAATTTCTCAGATGTTATGTTTCCTTGCCGAGCGGCACACTTTTGCAAAATGTCCAATTTTGCCGCATGATTTACAGGTCTTGTTTAAAGCTGGGCACTGCTTAGAATTTGCAAGATGACTACTGGAATCACAACGGTAACATTTGCGTTCAGAATGCACTTTCGTTCTACTCTGCTGCTTTTCTTGTGTGCCTTTATGTGTGTTCTCTTTTTTCACACGTGCAGTCTTTGAACTGGTAATTCGGCAGGCTTCGCAAATTCACTGGCATTAGCCATTGCGTTTTCCACTTGGATTGCGACTTGTATTGCTCTGTCTAACATTAAATCCGCCTCAAGCAATAAACGTTCACGAATTCGACTGCTGTACACTTTCTCAACGATTTGATCTCTCAGCATTTCATCTTCTTTATCACCAAATGCACATAATGACACCATATCACGGAGCGCGGCCACATATTGCAGGATATTTTCATCATGTCTTTGCTCTCTTTGCCGAAATTTGTGTCGCTCCGCAATGACATTCACTTTTGGAACAAAGTGCGCCCTAAGAGCCGTAAGTGCAGATGCATAAGTCGTACCAGTGTTGGGAAGAGTGTAGAAATTTCTCTGTGCTTTTGTTCCGAGGCAGTGAAGCAATGTAGCATGCTTAAGAGTGTCAGGCCAGTCATCTCCCTCTGCATGAATCGCCAGCAGGTAGTTCTCAAACATTTGCGTCCGTATTCCAAATGGAATTGTAGGTTCACCAGGACATTGTAAGTATGTAGGAGGAAGATGGACTGCCATCCTCGTGGTCAGTTTGTTGTGTAGTAATATAAATAAAGAGATTCCACATTCAAGTAACTCACATGGTGTCTTTACTAGCACTGCATGTTCTTACAACCAAACTCTTTTCTTCTCCCACATGCATACGAGTTCCCCCATCATACAACAACTCCCTCTCTCTGGCATTTACCATATGACATGGTTAAGTGAACACAACAAAAATATTTCAGAGCAATGTTTTCTTTATTTTCTTAATATTATTTATAAATTATTAAGAATTATTTAAGGGAAGGTGGCAGAGCAGCTATTTGGTAAATTCTGTACCCAGAAGACCTCCATTCAGTGCTGACTGTCTTAATTCAGTAAATCTTGATGTAAAAACATTTGAAATTGGAATCAGATTAAACGATCAGCTCAAGTAAAATTGAGACTAAATTCTAAAATGAAGTGAACTTCACAGGAGCGCTGAAAAGACGTACACACATTATTCCTTCACCCCAACCACTGGATTCTGTTGTTGGAACGACAGCTGGTCCTTTACAATTGGATGATTAATGTTAAAGTTTCAGGAACATATGTAACTAATTTATGCAAATGCATCAATATGATCGTAATGTTTTGTAGCAGTTATCTTATCTATGATTTATTGAAAATGAGATGACTTTTTTTCTTTCATTTCAGAGCTGATGGAAGTGAAGGAGGAGAGTGAAGAACTGAGTGAAGTGGAGGAGGAACATCATGACAAAGCTGGAGAAAAACCTTTAAGTCGCTCAAAGACTAAAAAGACATTTTTAAAGAAAACAAGAGCCAAGAAATCTACAACCTGTACTCAGTGTGGAAAGAGTTTCTCAACCAAAAATAGTCTTGAGGTTCACATGAGAGTTCATACAGGAGAGAAGCCGTTCACATGTGATCAGTGTAGGAAGAGCTTCAAACAAAAAGGACATCTTAAGGAACACATGAAAGTTCACACTGGAGAGAAGCTACACACATGTGATCAATGTGACAAAACATTTCTAAGGTCATCAGACCTGAAGAGACACCTGAGAGTTCATACAAAGGAGAAGCCACATTCATGTTCTGTGTGTGGAAAGAGTTTTTTACTGTTGTATAGTTTACAAGAACATGAGAAAACACACACTGGTGTGAGAGAGTACATGTGCTTTGAGTGTGAGAAAACATTTACTAAAGCAAACCATTTAAAAGTGCACCAGAGGATTCATACTGGAGAAAAACCTTACAAGTGTTCACACTGTGACAAGAGATTCAGTGATTCATCACATCTGAAAGCACATGAGAGGATCCACACTGGAGAAAAACCTTACAAGTGTTCACACTGTGACAAGAGATTCAATCTGTCATCACATCTGAAAACACATAAGAGGATCCACACTGGAGAAAACCTTACAAATGTTCACAGTGTGACAAGAGATTCAGTCAGTTAGCACATCTGAAAACACATGAGAGGATCCACACTGGAGAAAAACCTTACAAGTGTTCACACTGTGACAAGAGATTCAATAAGTCATCATCTCTGAAAACACATGAGAAGATCCACACTGGAAAAACCTTACAAGTGTTCACACTGTGACAAGAGATTCAGTCAGTCAGAACATCTGAAAACACATGAGAAGATCCACAGCAGAGAGAAGTTGCACACGTGTGATCAGTGTGGAAAGAGTTTCTCTATTAAAAGTCACCTGAAGATACACATGAAGATCCATGCAGTGGAGAAACCACATCACCACAGTCTGAAATAAAGTAGTTCATTTTTATGTGCTGAACAAAAAAATCTCTTCTGTGTAAGTTAGCCACAGCCAAATCTCTCCTCTCCAGCTATAGTTGGCGCCATGGGCAACAAGTTCTATTTATCTATTTATTTTTGTTTTGCAGTTACAAAATGTCTTTTTGTACCTGCATCAGAAAATTATTCACAAAAATTTTAAGCAAACAAGTTTAACCCTTTAACGACCCAGTGGTCCGCTGGCGGGACTGATAGAGTGTTATAAGGTTAAAAAAGATGTTTTTTTAAATGAGGAGTATACCATCTAACTAATCTTTTATTATGCTCGCAGTGCGTCAGTTAAAATGAATTGCAATATTAATTTAATTATAAAAGTAGCATAATAATAACAAAAATTTAACAGCCCTGCGTGTCCATCTGCTATACGCCACTGTAAAGGGATAAACGGTGTTCAGGCACGGCATCAAATGATTACCTGTTTAATCCAAATCCACATGCGTGGACTGTTCAATATTCAGTACTGCAATGTCTGAGTCTCTCCAGTCACAACGATTTTTCTCATGTGTTTTCAGTCGGCGTAACAAAGAAACGTTTACTAGACTGTGGACTAGCTTTGCTCTCTGAACAGTGGCAGCCTGCAGCTGAATTTTTGTGATCACTGAAGCCCCGGGTATACTTCGGCCATCCGCGTTTGTGAATTTGACGTTCGTAATTATCGTCAAGCAGCAGGCTCGTGGCCACCCGCACACCCCGTCCGCATGCAGCCCAAATTTCGAGACCACGCAGATGGTGCACATGCAACGGCGCATGCGCAAGCAAGACGGAAGAGTCTACTAGGTGGCAATATGCACAGTACTGAGCACAATGTGCAGTCGTCAAAGAAGAATGTAAAAAGCGATTCAAAAACAAGACAAACTCAGAGGCATGCTTTCCCCATCGTTTTTTAATTCCTGTTCTCTTGGTGTATCCACTATTTTTCTTCACCGATCCTACCCAGCAAATGCTGCCCCAGTCTCAAGTCCCCTCTCGATGCATCCTCGATAAAAGTCGGATCAAGAACACCTCCAGGGATTTGAACTGTACTTGGCCAGATGTGAACTTTGAATTGGATCAGTACTCGGGCAGCAACTGATGACGTTTCACAAGAACAGACAAGAACGCATATTAAAAAATGGATAATTAATGAATGAATGAGGCATTTATATAGCACTTTACTATGTACTACTGTACAGCGCAAGTGCTTCACAATCACATCAGGGGTCGCTCCTCATCCACAACCTGGATAATTCAACAGCAGACAAAGAGCAACAGCACCAAGATCAAATCTGTGGTTTATTGATAAAGAAAATGCCTATTTGAAAATTTGATCTGACGCTGTCCAAGTTGTGAGATCCAGACGATCACTGGGCGTTCAGCGCTCATGTACCCCGCCAAGAGCAGCCTTACCTCGGCTAGTCCTTCTGATGTTTGCCGCTGACTCTGATGACTCTAGTGGTTAAACACATGAGATATAATTCATCTTTTGTATATTTAACAGGCAATTTTTGGTTTCATTAATCTATAATTTGTTCCCTGGAAAATCGTTTTGGTTGAGGGTAAAGTAAAGTTTCATAACTTTATATATTTAGGCTATTTACCTTTACGATTGTAGTCTATTAGAGCGCTGACTTTGAACGTTTGACTGAACCGTTTGCTTTAATTTTTATTGTAGCTTCTTTTACCTGTAAATGTAAATGTACCTTTTGCTTATATTTTTATAATGGCTGTTATTGATCATTAAAACTGACATTTAACAAAATGAGACAGAGTTGTGTTTTATGATTGCAAACTATATGCACATATTGCCTGAACCACATATGTTTAATATTTTTAAAATGTAAATGAAAAGAGGAAGATTTATTGTTCTGGTTTATACCATTCTGGTGTTTTATAGTTTGTTTGGTTGTAAATATACATGCAGTGAAGATAATCATTGACTGCGTTGCCTAAAATATACATACAGAGGTAACTGGAGTGGCCAGAATATCAAATGTCAAGTGTCCCCAACTAAGCAAGCCAAAGGCGACAGCGGCAAGGAACCCAAACTCCAACAGGTGACAAACAGGTGTCAAACACATGTTAAAATTGAGAAAAAAACTTTGGCAAAAACCAGGCTTAGTTGGGGGGCCAGTTCTCCTCTGGCGAACAGTGCTTTGTTACGATTCAGGTAACTATCATAAGTCCGATAGGATCGCAACATTTAAAGCATTTAAGCTTCAGTTCCATCCAGTTGAGGATCGTATTCATCCCACCGGTATGGACGGTTTGTTGAGGAACTGTGCCACTGGTTGTCGTGTCAATGAGGCCTTCACAATGGATGATCTAGTTGACTCAATCTCTGCTGATACTTTAGGGCTGCGTTGTGGTCGTGTCAAGGTGCAGGTCCTCGATCTCACCTGAAAACGGCCCGGATCTGGTTGACTACGGTAAACCTCGGGATAAACAAAGAGACTAATATTAGCGTAGATGCCATTCTTCTTCTGATGTAACGAATACATCTGGTGTTATAGGAAGTGTTCCCGGTTCTGGCTGACCTAATCTATGCAGCCCTAATAATCCTTTAACGGATTTGAAAATATAAATTTATAATGTGTTATGTGTATGCCAGGTTAAAGAGATGCGTTTTTAGTTTAGATGTAAACTGACAGAGTGTGTCTGCTTCCCGAACAATGCTAGGAAGATTGTTCCAAGTCAAGTCAAGTCAAGTCAGCTTTATTTATATAGCGCTTTTTACAATGCAGATTGTGTCAAAGCAGCTTTACAGTCATAACGGGTATATAATTTTGGCTGCACAGCAGCTCTTAAAGAATAGTGTCAATGCAGGCAGATCAAAAGCACTGTTGAATAAATGTCAAAAATACTGTTGAATATTGAATGTCAAGTCAAATGTCAAGTGTCCCCTAAGCAAGCCAAAGGCGAGAGCGGCAAGGAACCCAAACTCCAACAGGTGACATCAGGTGGCAAAGAGGTGTTAAAATGGAGAAAAAAGCCTTGGGGAGAAACCAGGCTTAGTCGGGGGGCCAGTTCTCCTCTGGCGAACAGTGCTTTGTTACGAATCAGGTAACTATCATAAGTCTGATAGGATCGCAGCAATCAAAGTATTTATTTCAGTTCCATCCAGTTGAGGATCGTATTCATCACGCCGGTATGGACGGTTTGTGAGGAACTGTGCTACTGGCTGTCGTGTCGATGAGGCCTTCACAATGGATGATCTAGTTGACTCGATCTCTGCTGATACTTCAGGGCTGCGTTGTGGTCGTGTCATGGCGCCGGTCCTTGGTCTCAGCTGGGTACGGCCCGGATCCGGTTGACTATGGTAAACCTCGGGATAAACCTCGTAGATGCCATTCTTCTTCTGATGTAACGAGTACATCTGGTGTTATAGGAAGTGTTCCTGGTTCCGGCTGACCTAATTTATGCAGCCTAATAATCCTTTAACGGATTTGAAAATATAAATTGATAATGTGTTATGTGTATGCAATTTTTAAAGGATGCGTTTTTAGTCCCTGATTTAAACTGTGAGTGTGTCTGCTTCCCGAACAATGCTAGGAAGATTGTTCCAGAGTTTAGGTGCCAAATAGGAGAAGGATCTACCGCCTGCGGTTGATTTTGATATTCTAGGTATTATCAGCTGGCCTGAATTCTGAGATCGCAATAAACGTGAAGGATTATAATGATTTAAGAGCTCGCTCAGGTACTGGGGAGCTAAACCATTTAGTGCTTTGTAAGTAATTAACAAGATTTTAAAATCTGTACGATGTTTAAAAGGAAACCAATGCAGTGATGACAGAACCGGGCTAATATGGTCGTACTTCCTAGTTCTAGTAAGGACTCTAGCTGCTGCATTTTGTACGAGCTGTAGTTTATTTATCAAGCGGGAGGAACAACCACCCAGTAGAGCGTTACAGTAATCTAGCCTTGAGGTCATGAACGCATAAACTAACTGTTATGCATTTTTCATTGAGAGCATATTTCGTAGTTTAGATATATTTTTAAGATGGAAGAATGCAGTTTTACAGATGCTAGTAACATGGCCTTCAAATGAAAGAGATTGGTATCAAAGAGCACAACCAGGTTCCTAGCTGACGACGAAGACTTAACAGAGCAGTCATCAAGTGTTAGACAGTTATTACATTAAGTTTTCAGGCCAAAAATTAGAATCTCTGTTTTTTATATCAGCTATACATTCTGTTAATTTAGCGAATTGGTAAGTTTCATCAGGGTGCGAAGAAATATAGAGCTGAGTATCATCAGTGTAACAATGAAAACTAACGCCATGCTTCCTAATGATATCTCCCAAGGGTAGCATGTATAGAGTGAAAAGCAACAGTCCTAGTACTGAGCCTTGCGATACTCCATATTGAACTTGTGACTGATATGACATCTCTTCGTTTATTACTACAAACTGATAAAGGTCAGATAAGTAAGATTTGAACCATGCCAATGCAATTCCACTAATGCCAACATAGTTTTCGAGTCTATTTAAAAGAATATTGTGATCAATAGTGTCAAATGCAGTACTAAGATCCAGTAACACTAATAGAGAGATACAACCACGATCTGATGATAAGAGCAAATCATTAGTAACTCTAATGAGAGCAGTCTCAGTACTATGGTATGGTCTAAATCATGACTGGAAATCCTCACAGATACTATTTCTTTCTAAAAAGGAACATAGTTGTGATGAAACTGCCTTTTCTAGTATTTTTGACAAAAAAGTGAGATTTGAAATTGGCCTGTAATTGACTAATTCTCTAGGATCAAGTTGTGTTTTTTTAATAAGAGGTTTAATAATAGCCAGCTTAAAAGTTTTTGGTATGTATCTTAGTGATAAAGATGAATTAACAATATTAAGAAAGAGGATCTATGACCTCTGAAAGCATCTCTTTCAATAGCTTAGTCGGTATAGGGTCTAACATACATGTTGTTGATTTTGATGATTTAACAAGTTTAGACAATTCTTCCTCTCCTAAAGCAGTAAATAAATTGAATTTTTCCTCAGGGACACTACAATGCACTGTCTGACACAATACTGTAGTAGACGGTTGCATGGTTATAATTTTTTCTCTAATATTATCAATCTTGCAAGTAAAGAAGTTCATAAAATCATTACTGCTGTGCTCTTTGGAAACATCAGATGTTGAAGCTTTACCTAGGGTTGTGTTTATTCTCTTCTAAGAGTTTGGAAAAATAGGCAGATCTAGCAGTTTTTAAGGACTTTCTGTACTCAATCATTCTCTCTCTCCACGAATTGCAAAATACTTCTAGTTTTGTTTTCTTCCAGCTGCGCTTTTTTTCTCTCGTGACCAATTAATTTCCTTAAACTTTTTTAAATGCAAAGGAGCAACTGAGTCTAATGTGCTGGAAAACACAGAGGCAATAGTTTCTGTTGCAACACCGAGGTCTTCTAAGCTGTCTGGTATGCTAAGGCGATGAAACTGATCAGGAAAATTATTTATAAAGCTATAACATGCCACGCTGCTTTCACCATCACTGCCAAGGACCCACGGGTGGACTTTAGGTGGCCACGGTATGGACTTCAAGAAAAAGTGGGCCACAGAGGAAATATGTTCACCACTGCAGCCATGCCAGAGGCCGCTAATTTTCAGACAAATCTAGACCAACACCAAATGACCCTGGACGGTGAACTGCTGGACATCTTCAATGGTCCTATTAATTGCCCCAACATCACCTTTGTTCAGATTTACGCCACAACACCACATGTGCACTTTGACACATTTAAACATCCGGTCAGCAGGGTTATTGCCACCTGTGGCCTACACATCCCAAAACACACCAGTATGCTCCTTCAGAGAGCCAAGTCATACATAGATCATATGCAAGACTTGGCCAGAAAGACTATGTGTCAGACCCAAGCTAGGATGGAGGCTGTGTACCTGCTTAAAGGAAAAATCCCACGTACTCTAGAAGCCAGAGATTTTTACAATCCACAGGCCATTTACCATCTGCTGGAGAATAGACCAATGCTGATGCCGTTTAAAGACAACGCACATAAGTTGGGCCTAAGACACGTAATCCATCCAGTGGCAGACTACCTCACAAACACACTTTACACTCTGCTTGATGAGTGTAAATGTAGAGGTGGGTTCAACAACACCTGGACACAGTGGCGTAACTTTGTTTTAAAAAGTGGGTGGGATAGGAATGTGTATGTGTGTGTGGGGGGGGTGTATTGTAATTGTATTATTACAATAATAATATGATATTAAAATTAATATGATAGTTTCTTTCTTACATCTGCTATAATAATATATGTCGTTAGTCTCGAGTATGTACATTAGTTAATAAATATGTGTATCCGCTTGTGATAAACAAATGTCCTAATGGACTAGGGGCAGCATTTTCGTTTAACGTGCAAGAGGTTCTGGGTTCTAATCCAACAATGTATGATTTTTTTTTTTTGTCATTAAAACCAAAGATGTTCGTCAGTGAGTGTATATCAAGAGCAAGGACACGTTTATGTGTATTGAGTTTTGTGATTTCAAAGGAACGAAATAGAGAGTCTCCGCAACAGCGATTGATTGAAGCGCTCGTCCTTGTGAAGACTGCGCAGTGTGCACGAGCACCGAGAACACTGTTGCGCCTCTGATAACAGCAGTAACGAGCACTCAACATAATTTCAAAACAAAAAATCACAGCGGCAGATCACCAATTATTAACACAAATTGATAATCAACTAGAGGTGTTTATTTAGTATTAGATATCCGCGAGATGCCGCGAGTGTAACGAAGGCGGGACTCAGAGTAAGATCCACATGCGAAGCTTTATTAAATGTTGAGCGTGGTCGTACAGGCATGGTCAAACGGGGCAAACAGGAACATCAGAGACAGGCAGGATCGTAGTCAGAGAACAGGCAGTGGTCAAAAGGCAGGCAGCTATCAATCACAGAACAGGAGAATCAGACAGGGATCAGGAACAGGAACCGGAACAGACAGGGAAACAGGATAAACACTTGGAAATGTATCACAGGGAAAACAAGACCTAGCGGTGAGGTGATGTGTGTAAGAGTCTTTTATAGTCCTTGTAATGAGCTGCAGCTGGGTGTGAGTGATACTGATTGAGTGAGTGAGTGCAGGTGATTGTCCGGGAGGATTGTGGGAAATGGAGTCCTGGAACTGACGGTGATCGTAACAGCGAGATGTTTCAAAAAAGTGGTGGGGACAATATTGACCCTTTCAAAAAGTGGTGGGGACATGTCCCACCCGTGCCACCCGCAAATATGCCTGGACAGCGTGCCAGTACGAACTTGCACTAGAGGAGATGTTTTATGGAAGGCCCTACTCCCCCTCTGTTCCAAGCAGTTCTCAGTCAGCTTGGGAACCAACACCACAAACATTAACAGCCTCACCAGACAGAGAGGATTCCTGGGTCTGTCACCAGTAGGTAGCGCCAGCGTCGGCGAGGATCCACCGCCACTTAAAACCAGGATTGCCGACCCACTGCAGCGGATGAGAATCCATAGGGTATTCCCATTAACCGACACACTGGATGCTGGCCCTGCAATTCTTGGAGAGGCTGTGCAAGTTGGTTGGCTGCCGGACGAACTCCAACCTCTGTAAGGACCTGACTGAGTGCAAGGGTTTTTGCTACCCACACACATTTGGGAGGGCAATTGAACTGGCACAAGGTGCAGGCCACGCCGTACAGACCTGCCTACAACTTGGCCTTGCAGGGTTTAAATTCTTCCCTTCCATTGTCTATTGGGATGAAAAGAGGCACCCAAAGGCAAAATGGAATAAAATTGACTACATCGAGTTGTACAGGTCAACCGAAACATTGTCTGCCAAGGCTTCTGCAGCTGCATGCACTGGTGACGTCTGTTCAGCCATAGAAAAAAGAGGCCTGTCTTACTCCTCCAACCTTGTAAAATACAAGGAACAAGGTATGCCATGGATGGAGCAGACCATTCAGCGCCTTCCCAAAGGCCTGCAGAATGACCGACTGCTCACAACATTAACTTTTGTGAGCTGCATCGGAATGATACACAATGGAGATTTTGTCTCCTTCAACCAACTGTCATCCCTCATCTCGGAACTGCCAGTCACTCAAGTCCAGGCGTTGATGCTCGATAACGTCTGACTGTAATGCCTGGTTCAGACTACACAATTTTAGCCCCAATCTGACACGATCCTTTTGACGTAAGGTGTCATAGGGATTCGTAAACAACAATGGACGTCGGGACACAAGAATTGATCGTTTCATCTCATATAGTGTGTCATAGTATACGACAACCGAAACCACGTCTGCGATAGTTCACGACTTCACGGCAGAAAGACTAGCATGTTGAATTTTTTTGTGGTCCTTCACGACGGGTTCCGTCACATGGGTGATGCTGACCAATCGGAGCACATGGTGAAACGCAAGAGAGATGATGGTGTGGCTAGGTGGAATTACGAAATGGAGGAAAAGTTTGTGGAGCTGTGGCAACAGTACTCCTGCCTGTACGATGTCTCATCGAGGGGACTACCACGACAGATTAAAGAAAGAAAAATGCTGGCGAACAATAGCGGAAGCCCTTCAGCAACCCAGTGAGTACTGAAATTTAATATGAAAAGAACGATATTTTACCTCAAGTTCTCTTTGAAGGATTGACAGCCCATACTGTCCTCTTCGAGCAAGCCAGGAATGTGTCCATGTTCGGGTTTTCTTTCTTTTTTTGCACTTTTCTAAACATAAGACAGCCAGTACAAAACACACCGCTTCAGTCATTGTTTACGCTCTTGTTTCTCACGCGCATCGTGACAACAAGCGACGATTGGTCGCGTAGCAACGTGTAGTCTAACATGTTTCAAGTCCAGGACACGACAAGATTTTTGGAGTCAAAATCGCGTAATCTGACACAGTGACTATCGTAACAGACAAAAAAAATTGTGTAGTCTGAACCAGGCATAAGGCCGTGTGTCCACCAAAGCGTTTTTTGGCCAGCTGGAAACGCTAGGCGCTCTGCTTAAAACGCCTATCTGCAAGCGCTTGAGAGCGCTTTAGCTGCGCAATGTTTTTTTCTTGTTGAGACGCTTTGTTGCTATGATACGGAATATCCGCGTCACTGTTACTTATAACTGATTTTGCAGGTAATTTGTTTCAGACTAAAAATGTTGACACAATGTGGAATTACTTGCTTTGTATGTTCGGAGACCAGCAATATTAATTTCTCATCCATTTTGTTTCTGTTTGTTGATGTCGCTGTACAGCAAGAATGTGACAGTTGGTCGGAGTTGTATTTGTCCCGCCCCTCCTCCACTCTGATTGGACGACTGGCTAAAAAGTGACAGTGATGAGCGCAGCGTTTTACTCAAATTTGAACATTCTTCAACTCGAGGCATCCAGTAAAAAACACCGAGCTCTCAGCGTTTGAGCGTGAAAAAGACGCTCAGCGCCTCCTTATGCTCCTGGCGTTTAAAAAGCGGCGTTCCCATTGAAAACAATTGAAAAAGTACGCTAGCAGCTGAACAAAAAAAACACTTTGGTGGACACACGGCCTAAGTTAAAAGCAGATTTCATTCCTGTTAATAACTTAAAATACTTTGATTTGTAAACGTTATTTTATAAACCTAGATCGTACATGTAGCCTCTTACGGTCAGAATTAACTTATAATTCATTATTTAACCATTTTATGTCGGTGGAAGTGCTGGTGCGTTCATTGTTTTATCGGGTTGGAGATTGAAAATCGATCAGTGTATCCTGAAATCAGATAACGTTACCCATGGTTAGGATTCGGATACGAATACTTGTTATAAAATTCAAATTTTGATTCCTCTAATCAATTCATGCACGCTCATTTTCTTGTAAATCAGATTTGTTTTTACACGTCTGTGAGGACCTGATTGGCAATCTGCCAGGACCTTGTGCGTTCAGTTTGATAGTAAATTAACTGATTTTATACAACAGTCAATGTAAGTATTAAGTGAGTTATATACATGATTTATTATGTTTTTGCTCAGTTTTTTGCTCACTTCTGTTTTTCCTAAAAATACGACAATCGCTTAAAATAGCCTGTCATTTTTAAGGTCATTCAAAAAAGAGATGATCATTCAAAACTACTTTTAGTCTACTTTTATTTGGAGCTTAAACTTGCTTTGAAAATTTGCATTGAACATTAGTTGGCCACCGTTTTGACAGTATTTTCATCACGTCAGTTACCCTTTTCCCGTAAGTTAAATAGGGAATGCGTAGGACGTAGCGTAAGCTTTTTGAACGGCAAGAGTTTTACACTTACTTTGTAAGTTGAATGCGGAAGGCAGTTTGGCTAGATATTTTACTCCATAGCTTGTTAAATATGGATTTTTTTTAAACACAAACGCATCACTTCACATAAGAAGGCCTTAATTAACCCCGCGGAGCTGTGTGGAGTAGGTTTATGATGGATGAATGTGGATGGAGACACTTTCTTCAGCTTCATCCTCATTGGTCCCGTTCATTGCCATTATAAAGCTTAGGATATTTATTAATATATCTCTGATTGTGTTCATCAGAAAGAAGAAGTCATATACACCTAGGATGGCACAAGATTTTGCCCATCATTTAAAGGTGTTGATAATGAGAGTTTCTTGATGATTAGTTGTATGTTTGGCCCCAATGATTGATTTGTGTTTATCATTTCTTGCAGGATTATCAGGTGCGACTTTTTCCAAGTGACACCAGCCCTTCCTCCCCTGGCCTTCATCCTCACCTTCTTTCTTTGTTCAGCCTCTTTCTTTTTTTCTACTGTGTTATGTAAGTTTGTATTTTACCTATTCATTTTTGCACAAATTGTTCACTGATTTTAATTATTAATTATAAATTGTTAATCAGTCGTGTTTAAAAACAGATTTTTATTGTTGCATTATATGTCACTGTTATTTTAATTCTTAATTATAAATTGTTCTTTAGTCTTGTTTTTTATTGTTGTATTATATGCTATTATTATTACTAATGTATTATGTGATTTTAATGATTAATTATAAATTGTAGTTAGTCTAGTTTTTAAAACATTTTATTGATGTATTATAATGCTATTACTGTTACTAATGTATTGTTTTGTGATTTTAATTATAAATTGTTAGTTAGATTTTTATTGTTACATGTCATTATATTTTACTAATGTATTGTTTAAAAATTTAAAATAAACTGTTTTTGTCTAGTTAAAACTTCAGTTGTTATTCTTCCTATCCTTCCCATCAACAGTTGAAATAGCACTTTTACAGGTTTTCTACAAATTCTAAAGGTTATACAATAGAACTATGAAATAAATTAAAGTAACATTTCATAACTGTATAATACTATACACTATTATTTAAAATCAACAGTATAATACTGTACTTTGACATGGTAAAAAAATACAGTAAAATCCTTTATTCAATTTTACAGTAAGCTAAACACTACTGTAGTTAGTGTTACGGTAATTTTACTGTTGAATGAAATACAGCAACTACTGGATAATTGTTTCCAGTAAGTTACTGTTAATTTGACAATAAATTTTTTACAGTGCATGATCATCAACACAAAGTAAACCCTTAATAAAAATGTAACAAGGTAAATTATATCTTTTACTTTATAATATATATTTAGAATTACCTTGTGATCAGGAAACGCTGATTTGCATTCAGGCTGCTGAGTCTCAGGCTTTAGCAGATGACTTGTGATTGTGGCGTCACTGTCAGGCAACACATCCTGGAGGTGAGACTGTAAAAACACTTTAAATAAATACAAGTGTAACCTACAAAGAGAATGTTATTTAAAGAAATAAGTAAGAAGTTTAGCTTTTCAAAAGAAGATGAGCATTCATTGTCTTGCTCCAAAAGTGGAGACCAATTACTGTCTCCCACATCACTTTCTGTCACGTTTCCGCAGTCACTGAAGCACACACAGAAACAGGAACACATAAACTGATAGGGATTATCTGGTTACACGGATAGCATTCAGTACTTTAGATATAATGCATTTTTCAATATATTACTTTGGACTTTTTTTTATATTCTTAACATGTCCCATACACTTACATGCTTGTTTTTGTCTCTTCCTGCTGTGACACCCCTGTTGGCCGTTCCTTGTTTTGTGTGTTGTGTCTGTATTTTTTACAGGTGACAGGATGATTCGGAGCACCGGCTTCTAGGCATTCGTTGCTCCCTACAAAAACAGATCATTCCTGTTGGTGGCTGTTCTGCTCTGGATTTGGTGGCTGTTTTTAGCTCTTCGTCTCCATACATGGATAAAGCCTGGATCATTTTAAGCATGAATGTAAAATGAAGCTCAGATATTTCGCAAGATGATGTACTCGTCGTCTTCTTATTTGTAGTGATCCTTTGTGATCTCAACACTGCAGATAAGTTGTGAGAGCTGCCAAAGTCAAGATCAGGGGCAAAAGGTGATCATTGCACCATGTAAAGATGTTTGCAGATTACACTTGTAATAGTTGTGGTGTTTCTGTAAAACCCTAAAAGGTCATGTACAACATCAAGGGCTACACAGAAATGAGGCACATTACCTAAATGCAAGTTGCAAGTCGCGCTTCAGAAATTACAACGCATTTAAATGTCATGTTTACCGTCATCATCCGCAGTCATCTGCTGCGTCACAGTGCGAGTCTCTGCAGGGACCCTTTACATGTGACGTTACCAACTGTCAGAAACAGCTGATTGATCTTTCAGATCTTTTGGATCACCTCAAATTTCACATTTCAAAAAGAGAGCAGGTGCATTGCCCCTTCAAAAACTGTGATCGCTCATTTTCACTGAAATCGTCTTTCATGTCCCACCTATCTAGAAAGCACAAATACTCTACAGCTTTGCATGTCTCTTGTGCATACGGTCTTCCTTCAGTTTCTAGTGAGTCTCAGTTCTCTGTTGCTAAATCTACTCAGATGAAGGAGCACATGATGATGGAGGTGAGGATATACTAGACCCTGCACAAATGAAGAGCTTATATATGAGAAATCTGTCCATGTTTTACATGAAGTTACAGGCAAACCACCTGATCCCTTCCTCCACAGTACAGTTAATTGTAGAAGAGATTAATAAGCTCAGTGGAGTGTGCCAGCAGTACACAAACAATCAACTAAAAGTACCTCTTCAAACAAAAAACTAAACTCTCTGAGACAGAAATTGAAGATGTTTTGAACACCCTAGATGGCATGGATAACAGAGAAAACAGTACTTTGAGGAAAATTTTCCCCATGTGCATCCATTTTTTGGGGGATTGATGAAAACAGAAAGGAGTGACATGCCCAGTATATTCCCATAAAAGACACATTAACAGCTCTCCTGAAAGATCCTGCTGCGTGGAAAGAATGTTGTACATCTAGGAATGAGGGTACACCTCTTTTTTTTAATGATGTATGTGATAGATCTTCTCAACTATGCCAAGGTAAATTCAGTTTTACAATCTGGAGCACCTTTAAATTAATTTTATTCTTCTCATACTGGCATTTCTTTCAAGGTGTCTTTATCTGTCACGGTGAGAAGGTGCATCTGATTTCCCTTCCACAGGGGTGTAGTACTGGATCTTTTGGGCTTAGACCTGATAATCATGCTTTCGTGTGTGTTAC
Source organism: Culter alburnus (assembly GCA_028476615.1). Lineage (NCBI taxonomy): Eukaryota > Metazoa > Chordata > Actinopteri > Cypriniformes > Xenocyprididae > Culter > Culter alburnus. Next base: position 68,593 of record JAOTNS010001262.1, read on the forward strand.
AGCTGAAGCGTTCCTGCCTGTGAGTCTCTGAGCGTCAGCTCCAGTTATTCTTGCCACACAGACCGTCTGAGTCTAATATGGGATTTTATTTTCATTGCATCATCAGATAAATGGAGACCCTCTTTATGAAGAGGACCCGTGCTGGAGAGTTTGCCCCATTCTGACCAGTTTGGGACGGTGTGTGTCGTCATACAAAACACACAACATTCATACAGTCTCTCTGCTTCTGTCACACACAGTACCACCAAATGCCTCGACCTGAGGACAGTAAGCTGAGCGTCAGTAGTCCATGCCACATGCTCAGATACCAGCAGAAAACAACAGAGATTTAGCCATACATGTTTTTATAATTCATTTTATTCTTTACATATAATTTGATCATGTTTTTTATTAATTATGCATCATTAGCCTCTAAATGATCAACAGTTGTGGTAATTTTTTTTTTTGAGCGGTTGTAATCCTGATCCACGCTCACACACAAACACTAGACCGGATGCTGAAGCTGCACTCGCTGTTTTTTGTTCTTGGGCGGCCCGATTCTCAACAGTGAGAAAGATCATTCAAGGATGTGCATTTATTTCATGTAGCCACAACACAAACAACAAATTGCTCGTCACTATAGCAACAGCAGACTCTCCAAGCTGGTGTGATCGAGTGGAGGCGGGGCTAATTTGCATATTCATTGATCCGTGTATATTAAATGAGGCAAGGGTGTAGAGTTATATTCAACTATTTAAGCATGAAGAATTTTTTCACTTGAATTGTTTTTAAAATATATCATTTTGGTGATCAAAGATGAGTTTTAAGGGATAAAATAATTGACTACAAGGGGACTTTAACCATACATTGTTTTATTGTTTTTATAAATTAATATTACCCAGAGCTTTTTCTAATTGCAGTGTAACTACTTCACCTTAAAATAAATATACATATTATATTATCGGCTGACTAGCCTCTTCAGCTAGTTAGCACAGTAATGCAAGTAATTACTCACTTAAAACTTGCATATGAAATAATAACTAGATTTCATTTACATCCATTTATTATTGTATTTTCCATTGCTGCTGACACAATAAGCACTTTCACACTTAGAGAGACAACTGAGCTTTAAATAGCAACACAACGGAGGATTTATAGTGTAAACTCAATACTAACTTACACACTCTTCTTAAATCTCAGTCATGTCAGCTCATCATTCATAGACATTGGTAGAGCGCTAATGTGTTTTGTTGTATGTTTTAACAAAGGCTACACTAGTGTTTTATTCAGTTATGTTTCTTTATTCTTCTGAAAACAGGCCATTGCTTCTGTATTCATTTTAATTGACATTTCCAAAGTCATAAATATTTCAGCCCAAGCAAAGGCTGGATATCTAGGCTTTATTCGTTTATTATCATATATATACTGTGTTTCATATGCTGCATATCATATACCCAACACTTGATTAGTTAACTACTCCACTAAAACACTCCCATGCAGTACTTTATTTCCTTCGCTTTTTTTTTTAATTCACATTTTTTAAATTTTCTCAGATTTGTTTTGCCTTCATTGCTGCTTAACAATTTAACCTGCAATTGCGTCTGCAAATTAGTACCTGACGAAGAATTGAGCAATATCTCATGTAGATTTTCTTCCTATGCATTCTATAATGTCCACTAGGACAAATGTTTTCCTTTATTGGTTTTCCCTGAAGAGAGATGCTGTTTTTGAAAAGGAAAGTAAGCGTGATGCACATTCATTGCGTTTTACCATGAAATGAGAGTTTGTGTCTTTATTAAAGGGATAGTTCAGCCAAAAATGAAAATTGATGTTTATCTGCTTATCTCCAGGGCATCCAAGATGTAGGTGACTTTGTTTTCGTGGAACACAAATGATGATTTTTAACTCGACCGTTGCGGTCTGTCAGCTGTATAATGCATAATGCATCTATAAGAGTCAATAAAACGCATAGAAAAATCCAAATTAAACCCTGTGGTTCATGACGACACACTGATGTCCTAAGACAGGAAACAATCAGTTTGTGTGAGAAACCGAACAGTATTTATATAATTTTTTACCTCTTAATACACCACTATGTCCAACTGCATTCAGCACTCAGTTAGTGAAGTCTGATCGCGCTCTGACAGGAAGAAGTGATGTCTCGCACTCATTAAGTCATTAAGGTTTCTCGCACAATCCGATCATTCATGTCTTAGGACATCATTGTCGCCACGAGCCACAGGGTTTAAAGGTGCCCAAGAATGCTTTTCACAAGATGTAATATAAGTCTAAGGTGTCTCCTGAATGTGTGAAGTTTCAGCTCAATAATACCCCATAGATTTTTTTTAATTAATTTTTTTTAACTGCCTATTTTGGGGCATCATTATCAATGCACTGATTTACACCTTTAAATGGCGTGCTCCCTGCCACACGAGATCGACTATATTACAGTGCATAACAAAGTTCACACAGCAATATAACCCTCAAATGGATCTTTACAAGATGTTCGTCATGCACGCTGTATGCATGCTTCGAATATGTGAGTAAAGTATTATTTGGATGTTAAAAGTTTTATTCTGAGTGAATTTGAGGCTGTCTCCGTGGCTAACGGCTAATGCTACACTGTTGGAGAGATTTATAAAGAATGAAGTTGTGTTTATGAATTATACAGACTGCAAGTGTTTAAAAACTAAAATAACGACGGCTCTTGTCTCCGTGAATACAGTAAGAAACGATGGTAACTTTAACCACATTTAACAGTACATTATCAACATGCTAACGAAACATTTAGAAAGACAATTTACAAATATCACTAAAAATATCATGATATCATGGATCATGTCAGTTATTATTGCTCCATCTGCCATTTTTCGCTGTTGTCCTTGCTTGCTTACCTAGTCTGATGATTCACCTGTGCAGATCCAGACGTTCTGCCCTTGTGTAATGCCTTTGATAATGTTGGGAACATGGGCTGGCATATGCAAATATTGGGGGCGTACACCCCGACTGTTACGTAACAGTCGGTGTTATGTTGAGATTCGCCTGTTCTTCGGAGGTCTTTTAAAATGAGATTTATATAAGAAGGAGGAAACAATGGAGTTTGAGACTCACTGTATGTCTTTTCCATGTACTGAACTCTTGTTATTCAACTATGCCAAGATAAATTAAATTTTTAATTCGAGGGCACCTTTAATTTGGATTTCTCTATGCAAGTTTTATTTACTCTTATAGACGAAGTTCCCATTGACACGCATTATACGGCTGACAGACAGCAAAATCATCATTTGTGTTCTACTGAAGAAACAAAGTCACCTACATCTTGGATGTGCTGGGGGTAAGCAGATAAACATCACATTTCATTTTTGGGTGAACTATCCCTTTAAAATCAAAACATTCATGATTTTTGTCTCATCCGCCCGTGACCCACCTGCATTTAATTGACTGTTAATTTTTATTACCGCCCCGCGGATACCGTGATCCGCGCATCTGTAGTACACACCTATGAAATATAGATATTTGGTGATCATTTCTTTTTCTTCCTTTTTGATTTTGTCTAAACAACAAACCTGACAACCACATAAAAGCACAAAACAGAACCGACAGTCTCTTTTAAGAGCATCACAGAATTTGAATCACTACATAGGCAGCAACTCACACAAATGACCCTTGACACTGAAGACTTTATTTGCTATTGATTTAATTACAAATATGTGAAAGATTACATTTTTAATTTGACTGAACCTTTTACCAATATTTTGGTATTAATAATTAATATTTACCAATAGTTTGGTATTGAATGAATTACATTTAATATTGATTACTTGTTTTACTTAAACTTATCCTTGAAAGAACTTTTTACAATTTTATACCCATGTTTTAAACTAAAATTTGTCCACATTTTATATATTGGTAAAACACACTGAGATTAAATGTGTTTCAATTCGGACACATGAATGAACTCTGCTTTATGAACTCAAACAACCTTTTTAACGCGTTTGTTTGTATTATATTTGTCACTGTTTTACTTTTGCTACAAAAATTATCTGGTAAAATAGTTAGATTTCAATGCACTTCTGTGATTGTAGACAATGCAGCGTCGGAACAGGACTTTTATTTTGGAGTGACGACATGACGCCATAAGACTGCGCCGAGCTCCTGCATCTGCTGTGATCATAGGCTGTGATTCAATGAAGAAAGGTTTGTTTAAAGAATTTAATCTGTTTTAATCAACAGAAATAGTTTTTAATGGTTTTTAATAGTTTTAAAAGCGATGTGAAAGAGTTTATACACTATTTAATGTAACATTGTAATTCTTTATCTACCGGTAACTGTAATGAAGGATATTTGTGTGAGTAAAGCTCATCCACTGATGAGAAACAGTAAACCTGCGTCTCATTTCTCTCTCTCTATATATATATATCGTAAATCAGTTCATCATGAACTCGAGTTCAGTGGCGAATCATGATGGAGAAACTGAACTTTTCAACTCCGAGTCAATTGAATCAAACACTTTGAGAAATGATTCAGTGAATCACGACTCGTGCTGCTCAAACAGTGAACATGAACGACAACAACAAACACTAACAAACTAATCATGTTTTCATCAAAGTGTAATCATTTAAATATAATTATAATTCTTTAAATATGAAGTTTATTAATTTTAAGCATTAGTGTTCTTGTTGTTGTCTAACAGGTCATTGAAGACCATTAACTTTGTTAATTATTCTCTTCTTAAAGATGGCGTTTATTAAAGAGGAGACTGAAGATATGAAGATGGCGTTCATTAAAGAGGAGACTGAAGACATGAAGATGGCGTTTATTAAAGAGGAAGAGACTGAAGACATGAAGATTGAAGAAACATTCAGTGTGAAACATGAAGATACTGAGGAACAAACAGGTTGGTTTTATTCTCACAGCTGAATTTGATCCATGAAATGTCCAGCTCTACAGAAATAGAGAATACAGAAATATAATCTTAGAGAAAATTACAGAAGTAGCCAAAACAATTATTTTCTGAAACAATAAACCCAATATCATCTTCTGAATAGAGAACAATGGAAAATATTTTTTTCTGTTCATGCTCAAAAGAAAAAATAGTCTGTAGTTTGGTCTTTATTATTTTTGTCAAACTTGCAGTTTTGTGTATTCGTATTTCTATTAAATGTGTTTATAGACTAAATACCATAAAGGAGTGGTCGCAATAGGCGGCAATAATGTCTGCAATAATATCTGGTCTGCGCCCGCAGCCAGATTATTTGAATAGCGGCCGGTTCTGAAATAGATCCTCGAATCGTGGTGCCATATTATCACCGTGTCTACTAACTTACACCAGACACGCTGCAACAGCTAAAAGCTGTCTACACTAAACAAACCGACTGTTGCAAAGCACTTGGACTACAAACCCAATTCCAAAAAAGTTGGGACACTGTACAAATGGTGAATAAAAAAGGAATGTAATAATTTACAAATCTCACAAACTTATATTTTATTCACAATAGAACATAGACAACATATCAAATGTTGAAAGTGAGACATTTTGAAATGTCATGCCAAATATTGGCTCATTTTGGATTTCATGAGAGCTACACATTCCAAAAAAGTTGGGACAGGTAGCAATAAGAGGCCGGAAAAGTTAAAAGTACATATAAGGAACAGCTGGAGGACCAATTTGCAACTTATTAGGTCAATTGGCAACATGATTGGGTATAAAAAGAGCCTCTCAGAGTGGCAGTGTCTCTCAGAAGTCAAGATGGGCAGAGGATCACCAATTCCCCCAATGCTGCAGCGAAAAATAGTGGAGCAATATCACAAAGGAGTTTCTCAGAGAAAAATTGCAAAGAGTTTGAAGTTATCATCAGTGCATAATATCATCCAAAGATTCAGAGAATCTGGAACAATCTCTGTGCGTAAGGGTCAAGGCCGGAAAACCATAATGGATGCCCGTGATCTTTGGGCCCTTAGATGGCACCGAGGCATGTGACAGTATCAAATTTTCACGTTGCGATTAATTGCTGAAGCTTTTATCACGGTATACGGTATTATCACGATATTGAAATAAGTTGCAAAAAAAAAGTGTTGTCATAGTATAACAGGTTTAAGAACTCTTTGTAATAACAAAAATAACTGAATGTTTAAATACAATAATACAATACACACAAAAAATATAAAGTCAAATTTTACAAACAGATTAAAGTGCAAAAGAATTAGGCTATAAAGAACAACGGGTAACACTTTACAATAAGGTCTCATTATTTAATGCATTAACTAAAGCCGAGTTCAGACTGCACGATTTTAGCCCCGATTTTGGCTCGCCAACAGCTTTTGAGAAATCGCCGACAAATGCCCAAAATCACAGGCAAATCGGTGCTCGTTCACGCGAGTGACAATCACCACAGTGTGAATGAGCAAAGACGCAATCTGAGAGAATCGCAGACGAGTCGCTGACGCCCGTGAGAAATTTGGCATGCTAAATATCTGGACCTGTCAGCGATTCAAAATCCTGCTGTGTGAAAATTGTTCTGACTGAAAACTACATCGGCGATGACCGACAGCCAATGAGAGAGCAAGATACAGAGCAGCGGGGAGTTTGGGGAGGAGTTATAGACCAAAATATCAGCAAGCATGGCTTCATTCACATAAACATTACAATTCTATCAAACAGAACCACAGCACAAACATTTGCTTGACCATCCGCAACAGCAGCACATTGAAAAGTTATTTATTTACCTCCAACTCTCGTTGCAGAACACACAATCCACAGTCTCCTCAACCATTTCCTCCTCCATATTCTTCTTTTCTTTTTCTTGTTTTCGCTGCAAATCAGCGCACAGGCAATTCGTATTGCAAGCTTCTTGCAGGCTACCGTTTTTAATAATAATAATAATAACTCCGGTCTTGCACGCGTGATATCGCGTTGTTTCCTTGTCACATCTCGCGTGTGTTTGGTTGTGAAACGTAGTTTGCGTGCCAGACAGAGTTGTCGGCGATTCTTCCTATTGTAAAGTCATGCAGTGTGAAACCTTCTATCGCCGATCCATCGTGCAGTTTGAACACAGCAGCGACTGAATGCTGGCCAAGATAGTCATGCAGTGTGAAAAGAACAGTGACCCGACTACTTTGAAAATCGTGCAGTCTGAACTCGGCTTAAGATTGAGCAACAGCTACATTTGTTACAGAAAGTATTATTTTTTTGTTAATGTTAGTTAAGAAACCCAACTGATCATTGTTAGTTTTATCTCAGGTCCATTAAATACGTTATTTTGATTTTAGTAATGTTATTAAACAGTAACTAAGAAATTAACAGTAACTAAGAACTGTCCAACACGCAAACAATTTGAAAATGCAGTTTAGTAGGCTACGTGAGGATGCTATTTCTGAGTGTTAAAGTAGGCTACGTCAAATAATTATTACAATAAGTTAGGGTCCATTATGTAACAAGCAAATTAACATGATACACATTTATTATTCACAATATGGAAAGAGGAAATAAAACATAGTTATTATGCCAAATTTTAACAATATTTTAACCTTTTACCATGTAGTGAGGTGCCATGTCTGGTTTTACCTGCGGTGATCTAATTAGATCTAATTACTTTTTAATGAGGTTGATAGAAGTTTTACAGATATTGTTTGTGTAATAAAATTACATCTCTGTCCTACCTAAAACCACTCTGCTGTCAGCTCAAGCTTTTGTCAAATCTCTAATGTTTTTAAGAAACAAAAGATGCTATATATATATATATATATATATATATATATATATATACAGAAAAGGAACCCCAGATGTGTCCACAATAGAGACTTTAAGCAGCAGCTGCTGATACAACAGCAACGGCATTCTGGCGTTCTGTTGCGCGTGCACAAATTTAACTGCTACTTCTTGGCGTTCTACTGTAACCGTCTACTGCAGGAGAGTAGCCGATTTTCTGTAGTCGATAATACGTGATAGACTAGATAAGTAAGTTCTATGGTTATGTGGTATTTTAGTTGTATCTGTATGTCATTTAATGCCAAAAGCAACCATTCTCTTGCTTTTATTTACATGTAATGTAGGGCTGCACAATATATATCGCACGATACGAAAAATAACATTGAACTTGAACACGATTATCACTTAAACGCGATTCTTAGTGCGATTATGAAATTGCAAAGGCTGCGATTATTTTTTTTGCGCAGCTTGTCAATGAACTATGGCTCCAAATGCTAGCTGTAAAGCTCTGACAAGCCATGCATTAAATAATCGCAGCCTTTGCCATATCGCGTGTGATTTTATTGCGATAAATCATGCAGCCCTAATGTAATGTATTGTTTACTGTGTTAAATGCTTAAATGATCCACGCCGCCCTCTTTGTTGTTGCTTAGCGATTTTTGCGTTCTTTAACTACGGCAGTTGACAGTTTACTTCCGGTCGCCGTTACCATTCCATCAACAGCTGTTGCTTAAAGTCCCTATTATCGAATCTTGCCCCCTTTTAAAAAAGTTTGGACACCCCAGGTATAGAGCATACATGTTTTTGGTTTTGATGCATTAAATGTCTCAATTGTTTTATGTCTGTTTTTATCCTAGACCTGATGGCACTGAAAGAGGCGAGTCTTGAACTTAATGAAAGGGAAGAGAAAAAACATTACAATAAACATCATGATTTCATGACTGGAGAAAGATTGACACAGGCTAAAAAGTGTTCCTCACAAAAAAAAGCTCAAAAGACAGGAACTAAAAGTAATTTCACCTGCCAACAGTGTGGAAAGAGTTTCAGTGGAAAAGGAAACCTTCAAGTCCACACGAGAATTCACACTGGAGAAAAGCCTTACACCTGCCAACAGTGTGGAAAGAGTTTCAGTCAAAAAGGAAGCCTTATAGGCCACATGAGAATTCACACTGGAGAGAGTCCATTAGCCTGTGAACAGTGTGGAAAGAGTTTCAGTGGAAAAGGAAACCTTGAAACCCACATGAGAATTCACACTGGAGAGAAACCTTTCACCTGTCAACAGTGTGGACAGAGTTTCACATTTAAAGGAAACCTTAAAGTTCACATGAGAGCTCACACTGGAGAAAAGCCTCACACCTGCAAACAATGTGGAAATAGTTTCAGTCAAAAAGGAAGCCTTATAGCCCACATGAGAACTCACACTGGAGAGAAACCTTTCACCTGTCAACAGTGTGGACAGAGTTTCACTGTAAAAGGAAGCCTTACAGCCCACATGAGAAATCACACTGGAGAGAGTCCATTCACCTGTGAACAGTGTGGAAAGAGTATCAGTGGAAAAGGAAACCTTGAAGTCCACATGAGAATTCACACTGGAGAGAAACCTTTCACCTGTCAACAGTGTGGAGAGAGTTTTACACATAAAGGAAACCTTAAAGTCCACATGAGAACTCACACTGGAGAAAAGCCTTACACCTGCACTCTGTGTGGGAATGGCTTCAAACGAGAACAAAACCTTAGGGAAACACATGAATATTCACGGAGAGAAGCCTTTTACATGTGATCAGTGTGGAAAGAGTTTCAGATTTAAAGGTCAACTTAAGTGCCACATGAGGATTCACTCGAAAGAGAACTGTTTTAGAAGTCGTCGCTGTGGAAAGAGCAGAGGTGTAAAGAGTACCTGAAAACCATATTTGAGTAAAAGTACAGATACCTGACAGCAAAAAATTACTCCCATTACAAGTTAAAAGTGACAAATTCTAATACAACTCGAGTAAAAAAATCTTGGAGCATCTGATTTTAACATTACTTTAGTATTTTACTCATGCTAAATGTAGGCTCAGAGATGCACTAGTCTTGATTGATTTGATTGATGAGAAATCATGTTTATTTTCTAAAATCAAAATAAACAATCAAGTCTACAAAAAGTCTCAGTTAAGCGCAAGTGCCCAAAAATGCCACAAGTAAACCAATATCCTTCATAAAGGTATTGTCAATACAGTGGATAAATAAAATAATGTTAAGACTATGACTCTGCCTGACTTCCATGCTGTTCCTGTTTGCTCCTGTCTTGACTCTGCCTGTACGACTACGATTGTTTAATAAAGCTGCAAATGGATCTCCCCAAGTCTGCCGCCTCGTTACAATGATAGACAAATCTAAATTAAGCTTGTGATGACACATTGATGTCCTAAGACACTAAACGATCAGTTTGTGTGAGAAACTGATATGATTTTTTTTTTTACCTCTAATACACCACTATGTCCAACTGCCTTGAGCATCCGGTGCATGTAGTGTGTACACGCTCTGGTGTAGTTTAAAGGATTAGGCCAACATATCTCATGTAATGAGCTGGGATCTGTGGGGTCATTAGAGTATATTAAAAATATTTTAGTCAGGAATTTTCCAGTAGTAAAAAAAAAAAAAAACCTGTTTCTCCCGTTCTCCAGCGATCTCCAGTTCCAGCGTGTTCAAGGACTCTTGCATCTGAAAAGAAAAGGGCTGTAACTATCTCTATTCATCTCTACATACTCCAGTTTTACCATTGCTGCATTCCTGATCTCTGCTTATGCTCACTGGTGTCAATAAACTACACTTACCTGCTTATATCTGTGTCCGACCCCTCTGTAACGTAACAGAAGACCGGACCATTACCGAAGAACCAGTATGAGCCAACCGGATCCTTTCCAAGCACTTGTTGATGCGCTTTGGCGTACTCTCACCACCAATCAACCACCGTCACCATCTCCCGTAACTTCTCCCTCACCTGCACCAGCAGTAACCACCGTCAGCACCATCAGCTCTCCTTGACCACCAGTGTACGCCAGTCCCTTGGCTAAGCCAGCGCCCTACTCAGGATCGGCGGAGGACTGCAGCGGATTTCTGCTGCAGTGCAAACTGGTCCTGGAGATGCAGCCGCACCTGTACCCGAACGATACCTCCAAGATAGCGTTCCTCATTTCTCAGTTAAGCGGCAAAGCATTAAAATGGGCAGACTTCATCTGGTCTCAACACGGTGCAGTCACTCAGTCATATTCTGTTTTTATTTCCCATTTCCGGGAGGTATTCGGGAAACCGATTACTGATTAATCTGCTGGTGAGAAACTTTACAATATTAAACAAGGATCAATGTCTATTTTTGATTATGCTTTGCACTTCAGAACGCTTGCGAACAGGCTTTGATTACCACCTACCGTCAAGGATTGGAGCCTCGGGTGCGGCTGCATCTCGCTGCATACGAGGATTCCATCGGCCTAGAGAACTTCATCCAGCTTTCCATCCGCTCCGCCACTTGTATGCATGCGTGTCTTCAAGAACACCAGGACCAGTCACTTCCCAACATGCTCCTCTGCCGATCCGAACCCGTCAGCTCCCCAGAACCAGCCAACGAACCCATGGATGTAGAAAACTCTCGTCTAACTCCCACTGAACGCCAACGTCGGCTGACCCTGAACCTGTGTCTGTACTGTGGCGCTCCTGGGCATGTGATTTCTGCATGCCCCACACGACCTCCACGGCCCATGGTGAGTGCCATTATTCCTTCTATTCAGAAAATGAAACCACTCACCACTGTCGTCAACCTTAATCTCTCTTACAGTGGTTGCGCTCCTCGACTCAGGGTCAGCCGGCAACTTCATCTCCGGCGCCCTCTGCCGGCAACTTCGTCTCAAGACCTCTCCGTCTCCGATGATCTACCAGATCAACTCCATAACTGGCAAACCTCTCAACCGTAAGCACGTCTGCCGTGTGGTAGGACCCTTCAAGCTACAAGTTGGACTTCTACATCTAGAGGAAATACATCTGCTGATTCTGGAGGATTCCACCGCTGACGTGGTTCTAGGGCAACCCTGGCTGGAGCAGCACAGTCCCACCATCTCCTGGAAAACCGGCGAAATCCTGAAGTGGGGCGAAACCTGTTTCTCTCGTTGCTTCTCTGAACTCCCTGTACCTCATACTCCTCCTAAAGAACTTTCCATCTGTGCAACATCCATCAAGAGTCCAGTGGAGAAACGTTCCATCGACATTCCAAAGTGTTACGCCCCCTTCAGTGATGTCTTCTGCCCTCAGAGGGCTTCCAAGCTGCCTCCACACCGGCCATGGGACTGTGCCATCGATCTGCTTCCGGGTGAACCAGTGCCAAGGGTTAAGATCTACCCCTTGGAGGAGCATTCCTGATCTCTGCTTATGCTCACTGGTGTCAATAAACTACACTTACCTGCTTATATCTGTGTCCAACCCCTCTGTAACGTAACATTAAAGGGCACCTATTATGCAAAATTCACTTTTACATGGTGTTTGACCATAAATGTGTGTTGGCAGTGTGTGAGCAAAACCACCCTAGAATGAGAAAAATCCACCCAGTGGTTTTTTTACAATCTCAATAATTCATAAGCACTGTCTCAGAATGCCCTGTTCTAAGATTGCTCTCACTGTGACGTAGAATTGCGCTAAGCCCCACCCACGTGGTTTGATTGACAATCTGGTTTTGGCATAGACCCCGCCCTCGGTGATCTGTCAACCATCCTCCATTGTTTCAATGACAGCCGGTAATGTCTCCTAAGAAACATAAGTGTTCTGTTGTGGGATGTAATAATGAACATAGTAGTTTTCACTTACTTCCGACATCAGAGCCACTGAAAACGCAGTGGATGGATTTTATTTACGAAGGAAAGGAGCCACTCAAAATTCCAAAATACGTTTATGTTTGCGCGAATCATTTTTTGACTGACTGTTTTGAGAACAAAGTTAATCCTCAAGTGTGGATCGTTGCCTACTGTTCGCGATCCAACGTCACCTCCAGAAGAAGTAAGTGTATTTGTTTTTTGAGCAAATAGTCATTTCAGTCGATGTCAGCCAATTCAATAACAAATGCGTCTAAAGTTGTTGTCGTCGTCGTAGAATGTCTGTGTATATAATTTAAACCTCGTTTGTATAGTGTGTATCCACACGTATACACGTATATTTAGATATTGTATTAAAAACTGTGTATGTTTTCTGTAAAGACAAGACATCAAAATTGCTATGTTTATACAAAGGCCAGCACATCGACACGAAGCTGTAGAACGAGGGATATTGGCGTGCAGCAACAATTACAAATGTAAATAAATTAATACCTGTTCTATCTCCCTGCAGCATATATTTTCTGGTTCTGTAGCCATCTTCTCACATTTGCCACATAAGCACCTGTACGACAAGTAATGTCAACATGACGCAACCGTTCCCTCGCATAAATATAATTTCGTTTGTACTTAGCAAACGTTATCACAGTATTCGCAAAAAATTGCGCGAACGTTATCACAGTGTGTGTGTGTGTGTGTGTGTGTGTGTGTTGCACATCCATAATTGCAAAGGGGACGTGATTAAAACTCTATAAGTACATAAATGTATCAAATAACCATTCAGAGACGTCCTGCTCCATTCTCAATTGTGTTTCTTCTGCCGGAGTCTCTTCATCATCTGGGTCTGATTCCGGTTCAAACATGTACGGCTGAATGCCATACAAAACAGCGGGTCTCTCACTCTCAGCCATTCTGCTTCTACCGACTGTCTATTGCCATAGGTATGCAAGTTACGCCCTCATCCAAAGGCAGGGCGGGGATATGCAGCTCATTTATATTTAAGGTGGTACACACCAAAACAGCTCTTTTTAAAACAGGCCCCAAAAATGACATTTTCAAATGGTTATAATAAATTAACTGTGGGGTATTTTGTGCTGAAACTTCACAAATACATTCTGGGGACACCCAAGACCAATATTACATCTTGTAAAAAGGGGCATAATAGGTGCCCTTTAATACTACTATAATTATTACTATAACTTGTTGTGATCATCTTGTCTAGACGATTGTTTTGTACACTGTACAAAATGGATTCATAAGCAGGTTAGATTTAAAACATTAATCTCAATTTAATATGTCCCCATAATTATTTATGTGGTAAATCTGTGTAATAAGTGCACAATGAATATACATTATTGTCCCTTAAATGTCACCCTAGTCTTGTCTGAACTTGTTAGTTCGTCTTTGGCTCAAAGCCACTTGCTGCGAACTTTTCTTCGTGAAAGCTTCACGTTATTATTTCCCAAATGTAGTTTTAGTATTGAGGTCAAAGTCCACTTGCCTTGCGTTTGCAGATTTGAAGTGTTTTCCCCTATAGCAACAACTTTCTTCTTGCATGTTCTGCAGACAGGATGATCATAATTTCCCTCGGGACTTTTGTAAAAGCCACACCTCAGATTTGGTCCTTTTAGAAGTCTGAAATCTCCCAGCGCTGTCACTGCCTTCTGCCATTTTTTTCTCATTCAAAAACAATGTTGCGTGCTGTGTCTGCATCAGACTGATGCTGGCTGTTTTTCAAAATCGTAATAATCAAACACCATTTTAATTATAATTACATTTTAAATTTAAATATTGATAATTTTATATTTTATTTAAATATTAATAATCTTATATTTTAAATATTACTAAACTTTCAGTACCTTTTACCGTGGTTTATCGTGAAACCTGTAATCGTTCCATCCCTAATTGTGACGCATATGCTTTGTGGCTAGTATTTTGATGTATTCAGTAGTTTGTATGAACATTTTAAAACAACAGAGAAGACTTGGCCTGTGTAAAATCTACATTTCCTGGTAAAATTATCACTCAAGGTATTGTTGCACATATTCTCGCTCTTCTGACTTCATCCGGTTCAACAACTTTGCCATGAGTATAGTTATTATAATAGAATTGGCTGTCTGCAGGTTTACATGTGTCCCCTCCATGCCCATGGTGTTTGATTGGTAGGCAGACAGGCTCTTTAAGCCTATACATTTATACTGTGCAGTAGTGTTTTTTTAGATGACCAGGGGAACCCTGCCTGGTTCACCTCATCTCCCTGACTCGCGGTGTCATGTCCATCACTAGGCACACTTGCTAATGTGCAGTCAACACTTACATTATGTTTGGTTAAACATATAAAGCATATAAAGAAGCTGGATGTATTTTGTTTTTAACAAACAGTGTAATGAAACATGTTAATGATAACTTGATTTTTAGCAGATCTAAAGTCAATTTATTATCACACACATTTTGTCTACACAAGTTCCAGCTTGTTTGGCAATTTTGAACAGCAACATCCCTACCTGCAAGTACATCTCACAGGATCTTTTATCTTTTTTAATCTTCTAATCTTTTTTTAATTGTTCAGGTTTCCGTGTTTCATCGAGGCGGTGTGTGAGAGACCATGGTCTGAGGAGGAGATACTAGCTGTGATGAACATATGAGGCCTTTTATTGAAAACTATCACTGTCACCAATGAGCAGTGCCTGAAGTCCAAGGAAAAGGAACAACCGATCTTGGAGACAAGATCCATTCAAAACATTAGAGATTTTGTACGCAACAGAGGCTTGGCCTTTAAGAGGCTTTCAAAAGCTAAACACTAAATGCACTTTTGGACACCTTGATCCTATACCTTTCTACTAATGTTTTAAAAGATGGTGTCCTGTGCTCAGAAATGGTTTAGGTAACTTAAACTTTATTTTGCTCACAGGCAGTGTTTTGTTTTGTTATGTGGTTAGCCTGGGCCTTTTAATGTCAGGATTCACTTTTATTTCTGTTATTAAATTTTAAAAATGCTGTCCTTTGTTAAGGAATTGATTCTTGAGGTGACTTAATCAAATATAGCTCAGTGATTCAACAAATGTTGTGTTGTGTGTTAATAATGGCAAACCTAGATTATTATTTTCAACAATTTTAGCTTGAATGCAGGAGGTAAGTTTAGTAGTCAAACATAATCAACTAATGAGTTAAATATACTTGGTGAGACCTAAGCAAGTTGCGTTCCTATTCGCAATCTCCACAAAACAACAAAAGAACAAGCGTATAGCATCAGTTCTGGGAGGTAACGTTAGTCAAGCTTGCATCAGCTGATCACGTCTACCTATAGGAATAGATAGGAATACAACGTCTATCACAGCATTCATATATATATATACATATATATATATATATACAGCTATGGAAAAAATTAAGAGACCACTTAACATTGATTTCTGAACTTGGAGTGAACAGAACAGAACCATACCGCCAATACAAACTATATGCTAATAGTCAATCAATCATCGTTGACGATAGCTGTCCTGACATAATTGAAATAATGTGATTAGGTTGTCTGAGAGAATTGAGGTTGTTTAATTGTATTGAGACATTCATTGTATTGAAACCTACGCTCTACAAACAGGACTGGTTGAAGGGGAGTGGGTGAGTGCATTTTCTTTTAACACTTTAACAATGTCAATCAAGACATTAAAGCATGGAGGCCTTCAAGTTACTTATTAGGCTATTTAGGCTTTGTTCTCCTGTTGCATTCTATAAAACCCTTACTATTAAAATGGCTAGTAAAGCCGATGAACTCTGATAGAGATTTTTTAAATAGGTTTTAACATATACCCTCACTTTGTGTAATTTGTGACTAATTTTAAAGATTGGGTTGGTAAGAAGCAAGTGTAGTTAGTTATATTTGGAGAAATGAGATTCCTTTATGCATGTTGTTGATGTTAAAAGTCCAGGTCACTTCTAAAAGGTAGATTTTATGGGCTATGGACCAGTAAAATGTATCGTGTTTGACCAGAAAGTGAGACAAGTGAAGTAAACTTCTTTCTCTGTAATGTTGTTATTGTAAAACATTTTGACCAGTGATAATGTTCAGTCAGTTGGAACAATAGAGTTACTCTGAAAAGGCTCTTTTCTCAGGTCATGATCGGTGCATGACCGTGCGCTTGCGCGTGCCTCAAAAGGGATAACAGCTACGACTGTGTACACTACTTGCTTAATGCAAGCACTATATAGGATAAATCGCTATACAGGATGTACCTTATTAGCCTATACATTATCGACACGAATTGATAGGTGAAACAATAAACAGCCACCCACATATAGTCTATAAACAAAGCATCAGGCTGTCTTTGAGTTCACAAGAACAATGGTTAAAGTTACTCGTCAGGCTACAGAAGAATGCCAAAATTCCTCCGTTCAATTAGGTCTAATACATCGAGAGTCACGCAGACCTATGACAACTCAGCCATAACACATAATTGCGAATAACATGCCTCATCTTAACACAGGCCTGGGGTCAGCAGCTTCCTTTGCTGTTCGAGTTAACATGTACTAAACATGAGTGGAATTTACACCGCAGCACCCCCACACCTTGGTGCTCATGACAAGAATTGCACGTAGCCTATAGTTTTCTTTATTGAAGTGAATTAGGTTTAAATCGCCGTCATGCATGAATAAATGATATTTTTGCAATTTTACACATAATAATCCACTATGATCACATTACACAAAACTGAAATTGCACGTCAAAATAACACATTGTGAATATTTTTTGAGACCCCCCAAAATTTCACAAATTACGTTTTCAGGGGAGCCCATGTTGCCCAAATTGTAATGCACAACAGAGAAAACAAAAATGACCTCTTAATATATTCCTTATTATTATAATGGTGTGTCTCAGTCACTTTGGACTTATAATCCATGTGTCCTTGCAAAGCAGGTTATACTCGGTGTGTGTGTGTGTGGTGCAGGCGGGCCGTTGGCACGGGGGACAGGAGGGTAAGGACCCCCGCAGTTTTGAAAAGACAGAAATCGACCCCCGCACTTTTGATAAGAGCTGCTTCAATCAGTCACACTATATCATCTTTTAGTTTAGGATATTTTCTTTCAAATGAGACCATTTTCACGTTTCTGTGAGCTTCCGTTCGTAAATAATCAATTGTTTTGTCGCAGATGTGAACAGGAAATGCGCTCTCGAACGGAGAAACATGCGATCTCCAAACCATCAATCAAAGCGTTCTAACGTTTTAGGACAGGTCGATGGTATATAAATCATGCACGAACGTTAGCATTTGTCAATCAAGCCAAACCGCCCATTCAGAAACTGAGAAATTTGGAGGCTGATCTCTCAGGTTGACGCGCAAGCTGGCTTGACTGAAGTTTTCGTGAGGATTTATAGTTTATGGACTGTTTTGATTTCGGTAAATACATGTGTGTGTGTGTGTGTGTGTGTGTGTGTGTGTGTGTGTGTGAGTGAGAGAGAGAGAGAGAGAAAACATGCTGTACACATCTAAATCTGTATTGTTAAATAATTTGACCGTTTTAAACAGTTCCCTTTTTTTAAAATTGGCATTTACTGTGCTGACAATGTTTGCACAAGGTAATTACAATTTGTATTCATTTTATTAATAAATACAATTAAGGTAATCAAAATAATTTGCACAGTATTATCATTATTATCAGTACCATTATTATTATCAGATTTATTTATTTTTATTTCAATTTAGAAATTATATACATTTTATAGAAGGAATTTGCAGTTGCAGTAACGTCATGCACATCAGTCCAGCTCTGTGTTGTTTGGTTGTAATGCAACATAGCATGTTTTTTGAAGCTTATGTACACAACCTTGCGGACAATTTCCAGAGGTTTCACAATCATTACTGTTGCAGTTGGCACCACTTCTTTTATGTGGGATGGAGAGCCCTCAGACACAAAACCAGCAGTTGCAGTTTGTAAAAGCTGAACTTGGATCAGTGGATTGTTTTTGTGATCATGTATGATATTTACAGTTGTCTCAGATGAGCTGTAAAACTGTTGTGTTTGTACTCCTTTCCATATTTCTCTTTTGTTTACAGTTGTCGGTATATCTCTGCAGAGTACTCATCTTCTTCAGAGAGAACACAGACTGGGAGCATTAGGACCTTATCCTTGTGAACTAAGACTTTTTCTCGAGAACATACCAACAAAACAAGACCTTCCAGCTTCTGTGCCTTGGCAAGAGGATAAACTCCTAGCCAGTCATTGTTTGTTACAGTAGTGCTGGAATTGACTGAAGTATATTGAATGGTCGTGCAATTTGGGATGGAATGTAATTTGTTCCATGATACAACCTCTTCCATTTTTGGTTGTGGCCCTCAAATGAAAATGCAGAAGTACACCAAAGAGGTCCAAACATCTTGACAGGGACTTGACTAAAGCTGGGACATTGTCACTTTGCAAATTGCCTCTGATATGATTTGTATTTTGACAAACATAATAAAAAAGGCAGGCACAGTCATGAAATAATTTATTTACAGATTACAGTTGTTAAAGAGGCAGTTGTAGTGCCAGAGATCAGAGTCTGCCTTCTCTACAATATTAATAAATGATGGGTCTTTTATTTGGGGTGCTCAGTATCAAAACAGTTTTGTGCTTAATCATAAAAAACATCTTTAATTTTCACTTTTAAACAGAGCATAAAACATTTGAACTAGAAACGTTAGTTGCAGCCTTACTCCTGAAGCAGAGATTTCTGTAAGTAGACATAGAAATAAAAATGTTCTACTTTTTCTCTGATCACTTTCAAAACACCAGTGTCTCTGTATATTCTTTGAATGAGAATGTCGTCTTGGGCTGAAACTACAAAATCACACCAGTTCATTTCTGTGATGAGCATCTGCCCTGTACTTGCCAGTGTTTCTTTTAGCTCCATCTTGCCTGACTTCATATTTAGGGCAGTCAATGTAGCTTTTGACATTTGGGCATTTAATCTCAAATCAACCCAGACTGACACGGCTCTGCGAGGTCAACAATTAACCCGTCTGGAGACGCCCCCAGCCAAGGAGCATCAGGTGAATTACCAATGCACAGGGATAGTGACTGACCCTTTTAATCTGGCAATACTCCCAGCTGCTATCTGACAGGTCCCTTGCAGTATCCGGTCAGCCAGAACTTCCTCAGTGTCTCTCGAACCTGGGAGATCTCCTGGAAACGTGAGGCAGTCAATCTATGCCTCCTTAGTTCATGCCATCCAGTGCATGAACTCTGATCTCTAGTGGCACATTCATTGTTGTGCGCCATGTCCCAGGTGACCTCCAGACTCCTATGGTGTAGAAGTTGTTGCTTAGTAAAGACAAACATGCAACTGGATGGCTGTAGGCGGTAATTATAAAGAGGCACAGATGGACATGGTGGGGCAGCATTAAAGGAAAGGGTTTGCTTTGCTTTTGCAGGCTGTTGGTAGGACAGAGGACTACCAGCTTGAACCTCGCCAAGGGTGGAGACAGCCAGGGGAACTTCACAGCTGATGCCCAAGCTGCAGATCATCTGCGCCTCAGCTGTGGAGAAACCTTTATATATACCTCTGTTTCCTGGAAAGTGACAATATATTGATTAGCAATACATTACAATACACAATTATCATGCCAGTAGCTTAGCTGTAATTTCTATCCACAATATGCTATGCATGGCATACAAGTTCAGAATAGAGGACCCTTGTGAGAATATTCTCCTATTTCAGTGGCTTCCAAACTGGGGTACGTCAGGTGACAGAGTGGGTACACGAACAAAATGCCAAATTTCGCCGTTCATTTAATTCTTCCCCACCATAAAATATCATTAAAACCAAAAATGTATTTCTAAGAAGCACAATGCCATAAATACAGTACATGACATCCAATCAAAATACCACATCTCAAAACTGACCGCATCCATTTCCACATAAGCAGCATGCATACGGGTGCCTAAAGGTTGCGTGCAGAGTCTGCTGCCTTAGCAAATCGTGCTACATTACTGCCGTTCACAACAGTGTACCTGTAGATTTAGCACTTACTAGCATGAAGAACAAAAATAACCTGGCACAGAGAGTGTCTAGAAATCAATTTAAGATTTAAACTCTTGATAAAAAACATACCTTTTGTGAATTCTTGTTTTTAATGTTGATAATATTATATGAGCAATAATGCAAGTCCAAATATGACATTTTACAACAGTTCAACAAACAAAAAGTGATGTTCTTCACAGTATTTTTAGTATTTGCTCTATTTTGCAATGAAATAATAGTTCCAATGAAAGCCACGGCAGCCACGCGGTTTAGTATTTAAAATAATTATGGTCCCACTTTATATTAAGTGGCCTTAACTATGTACTTACATCAAAAAATAAGTACAATGTACTTATTGGGTTCATATTGAATTGCAAAAACACTTTGCAGCTATTGAGGTGGGATACGGGTAAGGTTAGGGAAAGCTTTGGTGGTATGGGTAGGTTTAAGGGTAGGGGTAAGGTGTAAGGGATGGGTCAACAGTGTAATTATAAATGTAATTACAGAAATTAATTACAGATGTAATTACATGCTGGTGTTTTTAAAATATAAGTACAATGTAAAAACATGCATGTACACAATAAGTGCATTGTGTCAAATGATTAATTTAAATGTAAGTACATAGTAGTTAAGGCCACTTAATATAAAGTGGGTCCCTAATTACTTTTCATGTTATCATTGCATATTTTTCAATTTTTATTTATTTAAAACATTATTAATGTTGTAAAGGTATTTTAAAGATTAAAAAATGAACTGGAAAGTCAATTTAGGGGGCAAATATTGTCCCTTAATGGAAAAAGTGCAGTTTAAGTGGAAGAGAGGGGGTACACAGAAGGGATGGTAAATGCCTCAAGAGGTACTCCACTCTAAAAAGTTTGGGAACCACTGTCCTATTTCAATTCAATAGTTTTTGTCTCTAAAGCAGATTATTTGTAAAATCGATGGGCCATAGTACATTTAATTAAAAGAAAATTATTGAAGAAAATCAGCTGTGTAGCACAAGCTCCACAGGACTTGAATCTTTCAGTACAACCTGCAGAAGTAAAATGTCATTAAATTTGTATTTATCATAGCTTGGTCAATGTTTAATCATTTCAGAACATCTTGTTTTTAAAACTATTTTCTATATCTAATATTTTATATATACAGACCAAATTAGATTGGATTAGATTGTTGTACAAAATGCCAAGATTGCATCTTAAAAGTATGACTGAGTTGAGGAAAACTTGGACAAAAACTCATTTTACCCAGAGGGGACCAGCTAGGTAAACTTACCTGCCTACAATAACTGTTTTTATTTGATTGGAGTTAAATAAAACATTAATGACCTTAGCTGAATTCCGATTATTCTACACCGCTGTTTCCATTTTCATCTGAACGGCTCGTTTGACTTCCTGCTTCTATGAAGCCACTCCCTCTGAGATACACAATGTGCTCAGATTGGTTAGCTGGCCCAGTGTATTGTGATTCGCTGAAGCGTCCGGAAACGCCACACCCCTTACCATTAGTTGTTAAGTGTGCCAAAGAATATACACTAATGCCTGGTTCAGACTACACTATTTTAGCCCGAATCTGGCACAATCCGTTTGACGTAAGGTGTCGTAGGGATTCGTAAACGACAATGAACGTCGGGATGCAAGAATTGATCGTTTCATCTCGTATAGTGTGTCATAGTATACGACAACCGAAACCGCGTCTGCGATAGTTCACAACGCCACGGCAGAAAGACTAGCATGTTGAATTTTTTTTGCGGTCCTTCACGACGGGTTCCGTCACATGGGTGACGCTGACCAATCGGAGCACAGACGCTTTTTGTACACAACTTTCAAACATGGTGAAACGCAAGAGAGATGATGGTGCGGCTAGGTGGACTTGCCTGCCTGTACGATGTCACATCGAGGGACTACCACGACAGGTTGAAAAAAGAAAAATGCTGGCGAACGATAGCGGAAGCCCTTCAGCAACCCGGTGAGTACTGAAATTATCTGTAACTTAAGCTAGCAAATCATTCATTATTCTTCTTCGCTATTGAGAAAAGTGAGTGAGTGAGTGAGTGAGTGTGTGTGTGTGTGTTTGTGTATGAGAGTGTGCGTTTGTGAGTGAGAGTAGTGTGTGTGTGTGTGTGTGTGTGTGAGAATGAGTGAGAGTAGTGTGGGTGTGTGTTTGTGTATGAGAGAGAGAGAGATGATAGAGTGTGTGTGTGTGTGTGAGTGAGTGAATGTGTGAGTGAGAGTAGTGTGTGTGTGTGTGTATGAGAGAGAGAGAGATGATAGAGTGTGTGTGTGTGTGTGTGTGTGTGCGTGTGTGTACTGCTATATTAGTGAGGACCAAAATGTGACAAAACACCTTTTAAGTGAGGACCTTTTGGTAAAGTGAGGACAAAATTGTGGTCCTCACTTTATTTTGCTCAATATAGAACCCAGAGGGGCTGGGCATTGTGCTATGCAAATTTCTCAGATGTCCCCATTTTAATATCAAATCATGACGAAACTGTGTTTTCTGCATTCCCCTGAGCTCCCCCTAAAGGATATTTGCGTGTACTGCAGCCGATTTTTTATTGGCCGGAGGTGTACAGCTCCGTGTTTTTGATTGGATGGTCATTTTTGTGATTGATAGGCCAATGAAAAAATACATATCTTTTAAAAAAAGTATTTATTTATTTATACAATAAATATATCACAATTATACAGTAGTCGTTTGTAAATAAAGAGTACATAATATACGATTTTTGGATTTCAACAACAATTTTCAACGAGCTGCATACTAACAACGATGTAGTACGGACAGCGAATCAGTGTGGGTTTTATGCTTGTTGGCGCCAGCATTACGTCAGAAAACCCCGCGAAACGTGATATGAGCGTCTATAGACGTGATGAACTACCATTACTCATGGAGCGCTTCAAGAGGAGGATGATGCGGCTGCGTCAGCACCACAAACGGTGCGAGGAGAGACAAGTAAGTCATATTTTAAACCATTAAATATGAACTGTCGATTTAACAGTTGATTAAATTCAGTGTTCACGTTTTTCTATCATAGTATCGATCATAGACTGTAAAAGGGTTTGAAGTCAACCCAGATAGCAAACTGACATAGAATCAACGTAGAAACGACGTTTCTCGTGACATCGAAACGACGTTGATCTCCGACGTTGATCCGGCATCAGTTTGCTCATCGGGGTAATGTTGAATCAACGTCAGACACTCCATTCAAATCTAACGGAAAATCGACGCAATTGGTTTGCTTACCGAACGTTGAAATGATGTTGATTTTCGGATGGTTGAAACGACGTTGTAGAATCAACACATATTCAACATAAAATCGATCTAATTGGTTTGCTTACCTAACGTCGAAACGATGTTGATTTCAGCTGAGTGAAACGACGTTGTAGATCAACACGAATTCAACATGAAATCGATCTAACTGGTTTGCTTACCCAACGTTGATGTTGATTTCATTTGGGTGAAATAACTCTATACAATTAACACATTTTCTACTTATTTTAAAAATCTCAAACACTTACTAAAATACTAAAAGATAAGCCTGTTTACAAAATAATCACACATCACATTCAGTTAACATTGCTTTAATATTTACAAAATACAGTTACAAATAGCCTACATCGTTAGAGCATACAAATCTTCTATACAAGACTAACATAGAAAAGGCATTTACTCTCAAATACACACAAAGAGGTATACAAGTTAA
This sequence comes from Culter alburnus, assembly GCA_028476615.1. NCBI lineage: Eukaryota > Metazoa > Chordata > Actinopteri > Cypriniformes > Xenocyprididae > Culter > Culter alburnus. Next base: position 92,820 of record JAOTNS010001262.1, read on the forward strand.
TTATTAGCTATTATAGTCTCAAGCTACAAATTAAAAGCAATATTTACTCAAGTATAAAACTGGTCATGTTCTTTTGTACCAAATGTGTTATTTTTATTGGAGCACAAAAGGAGATGTATGGCAGAACATCAAGAGACTGACAGCCTGAGTCAGAATTCACTATCACTGCTTCTTTTCTAACTGTGACTGAGACTATATGACTCTCTCCTTTTGTGTTCAACAAAAATAAAGACATATGGGTCACTAGATGATTTATAAAGAAATCTTACCCTTAAAAATGGAGGACAGAAGAATATAGACGATGAATTGGTTTTCCTTTGCAATTAAAATGTAAGTTCCTTGCTCTTGTAACAACAGGGATGTAAACTCATCAGGGGTGAAAGGGTGACAAAGATGTAACCCACAATTTCAATACAATGGACAATAAAATATATTTTTTTATTTCAAAGTTTATGAATATTTAAATTTATTTCATAATTATTATTGACATTTATATCAAAATTAAAATATTTCATCTTTATCTAAATGTAAACCAGTGTCAATTCATGAAGTGCCCCAATGATTTAACGGATTCACTCCTGTAATTGGATAAATGCGAATGTCACTCCTGAAAATTTGCAGTGCAGGTGGTTCTCTATAGCCCCCAGCTGTTAGAACAGTGACTCAATTATGCACATGTTGTATTGTATCTGGCATTATTGTAGTGAAACTGAGCAACTGACAGTGGAAGGTGTAGACAATATTTCAGTGAAGTCATCAAAATGTTTTAAGCTGTTGAAAACTTAGTTCCTTTCTCTCTCAAAAACACAAAACACAACAGTTACACCTTAAATTAAGTGTCTATTTTACATAAAGTGCAAATAGCGTCCCTTGTTGGCAAACGCTATTTACACTAGCTTTTGGGCCACTCAAGTTTTAAAAAAGAAGCACAGAAGGCAACGTCTTCAGTGACACAGCAGTAGCGAGTAGGGAGTTCTGGCTTTTGATGCAGGTTCAAATCTGCCTTTGCTAAGCTCACATTTTTTCAATAAAAATGAAAAATAATGTTCTAAAAGCAGAACTAAACTGAACAAGTGTTAATAATATTAAAAATGTTTATTGGGTAGGGTTAGGAGAAGGTGTAGGGAGGGTTTTATTCTACCAATAAGGCAGCATCCATTTAATCATTTTAATAAATACAATCATTTACCTCTATATTATTGCATCCTGTTAATGTACAAAATACTGAGGTGCAAATAGTATCTGCCAATATTAAGTAGGCCTATAGATAGCATCTATTTACTCTTATTGCAAAGAATTGATACTTTACATGGTGTAAATAGAATCTATCACTATTTTCACCTAGTGTAAGAAAATGTGCTATTGTCACTTAGTGCAAATAGCCGCTGCCTTTAATCTTTTTCATTGCAGGTGCACTAAACCTATTCTACAAATCACAAATTAAGAAATTCATAAGCTCAATTTTTTTGTAGATCAGTAAAACTTTGGCCAATCATGCACATTTCTTTGTGTATGATTTTGTGAATCACCTACACTGTTTGGCTATTCTCATGTGGTAACATTAAAGAAATATTAAGTGCTAGCTAAAAACAAACAAACAAACAAAACAGTTTGTAATAAAAAAAAAAATCATACATAAAAGAGACTTGTATCCCTTTAATATAGACTAAAATACTGAATGTCAAATAGTAGCATTTATAATAAATATTTATCTACTGTTCATTTCTTGCCAAAACCATACTTCTACAGTGCATGTAATTTCGGGGTGGTGCAGTGTTGATTACTGATTGATTAATAATGACAAGATCAGATTGTCAGATTGTATATCTTACATTTTGAAAATATTTGTTAAAATTTGAATTCATGTTAATAAAAAGATACTGCAAAGTGTGACATCATATCAGGACTGTTACAGTGTTGAAGAGCACGGCTTAAATGTGAGCATATGAATTTCTTAATTTGTGAAATAGGATTTGTGCACCCCCAATGAAGAATTTGAAAGGGGTAGCTGTTTTTGTAACTGGAGAAAAAAAGTTTGCACCTTTTAAAATCCTTTCAAATTTTTAAATAAAAAAATAAATAAATAATTTACTGATGTATGACTATTCTTTAAAATTAGAAATCCCACTGTCACAGGTGCTCAGTTTTGCTATAATAATACCCGCACAGAACATGGTAGTAATCAGCCATCCATTTAAAAGCAGAGGTCTTTGTGGTGTACTGTTGGTACATCTGTCCAGGCCAACATCTGATGTCCTGATGCCTTCAACTGGGGATCCCTGAGAACCTGCAATAGAAATAGTACAGATCAAAATCATACATCATACATACCCATTACAAAGTATCTCATCTGGTAACACAAATTATCATTCCAGGTTTAGTTTTAGTGGGCATGATAATGCCCAAAAGAAATTATTTCAATTCGCCCCTCTGAATATTCCTCTAACGTGGCATTTTGTGAGAAGACCAATGACCTTGTCACGTCTTCTTTTACATTGTAATTTTCATATAAGAGAAATAATTAATGCAAAATATGAAACATCCATGCATTTACAAACCTCATTTGGATAAATACAATGGTGGAAAAATTGAATCAGTGTTACACAGGAAAGCCTGTCAGTGATGTGCTATAAAGTAAAAGGAAAGACACGAATAACACTGTAAAACTGTATTTTCATAGTGGGTCCTTTTATAATAAAGTCATTATATTATGTTTTTAAAAGATCTTGTTAATTTTGTTTAATAATATGAACAATATTAATAGTAGTAATAGTAGTAGTATATATAAATGTTAGAAAAATTTCACCATGAGCTGTTTGCATGTAAATGAACATAATGGGAACAGAAAGTAAAAAACAGCTCCATCTGAAACTTTTCAATTAAATCAAAGGAGTACAAGCTCTAAAATTATAGTACACAAGACACACAAATGAGAGGTACAGTCTCTCCCTAATCTTACAAAATAACAACCATCCTGACAAACACCATGTGTATGAAGACTAGAGTTGGAATAAAACACCCCTAATCCTCACATATCATATAAAGTATTTCCCTCCTCAAGTCCATATTGTCCTTTCATCTTCAGGAAGCCATCTTTCAGCCTCCATGCAGTGGTTGGGTAGAGCTACATTAGGTTAGGACAGCCTTAAGAAGTTATTTCATGTGACTCATAGAAGTTATGTCAGTTATGTCATATGGGTAGGGATTAGGGATGGGCATGATTAATCGACGATCGATAATTGATCGTTAAGAATTTCGCGATCACGTTAATTTGTTATCGATTAATGCATTTTTTTTTTAATCTAATGCAGGTTGCGTTGCATAGTGTGAGTCTTGAAGCAATTAAATGAATTTCACTGTGTGCAGCAATTAAACATTTTACCACCAGGGTGTAATATTTGACACCATACTCGGTTATCTGGATCTTCCGTTTTGATTGAGGGAGACTCCCCCACCCCTGAATTGCACACCTACAGACTGGAAAGTGAACGGAATAAGGTTCCCGGGCTGGCCAAGTTAGCGCGCAGGTACCTGTGCATCCCGGCAACGTCAGTCCCTCAGAGCGGTGTTTTCGCGGCTGGACTGACGGGTCACCAGTTGCGGTCGCGTTGACCCAGTCAGTCAACATGCTTATATTTCTCAACAAAAATCAGTAGACTGGTGCAGAAGTTGTATGCAAGTTAAAAGTTAGTTATTTTTCACAAGGCTTTAAGTAGCCTAATTTGTTAAGTTAGCCTAATTGTTAGGAAGGCTAATATCTGGCTCTTTCTGGCTTGGATAGTTTTGAGTTACATTTTGACAAAACCTGTCAGATCTAGTATTATTATGTTTTTTAAGTATTGTTTAACATGATTCTTTTTTATTATCCTTATTATTTTGGAACAAATGAGTCTCTGTTAGAACGCCGGCTCGCAGCTGCAGGTTCCGCTACTTTAGAGCCCCGCATATGCACGCGATATATGTTCGGTTTGCCTAACTGAACATAGTTTAACTGTCTGCCACAAGTTGATCTTGTAATAAAGGTCTCAACGAGGAAAAACCCGCGTGTTTTTGTATTCATTGCATTTTTGAATTATAAATGTTAAATAATAATTTTATTATAAAAAAATAGTAATGATTAACGATAGTCGATCATTATTCTCCCGAAGATCGACTAAGAAAAATTTAATCGAAGCCTCCCTAGTAGGGATAGGTATCGTTATAGTTCTAACGGTATTTGCTACTGTTAATTATTGATCGGGTACTTCAACGGTATTCTTATCGGTTCTTTTTATTATATACAAATTAAGAACATAATTAACATTGCTTTATAGATGAAATCAACTGAAGATAAAAGACATTAAATCTCTCAAGATCTCAGCAGAGGAGGATTAAACAACTCTAAACAACAACTAACACCGTGTCTACACCAGACATGACTTTTTTTGTGTCGCGCCTCAACAGCTAAAAGCTGACCGACTGTTGAAAATAGAACGCGGAGCCCGCTTACTGTCAGGAATTTGTTGTGTTGCGTCACTCCTCATCCAGTGTAGACAAAATCACAGATTATAACAGGTTCTATTATTAAACATGCTGAGAAGATGTTACTGTTTATGTGATCACAGATATCCCGTGCATCACAGCACATATGAGCTTTGAAGCAGTCTGTCTCAATCGAGATGTGTTATAGGCTGCCCACAATATGCGCGGCAATATCCATCGGCAACTGTAACAGATTTTAGATTTTTGAATTTCATCTTGGGATTTCAAACAGAAACAAGATTTTTCTTACCCCCCCCAGAAAACAAGAAATATTTTATGTAATTTTAATTATCTAGAAAAGGCATCTTGATTTAACAATTTCTAGATATTTGGAATATAAACAATACAAAAATACTAAGTAAGAAAATTTTTTTGTAGTGCAGGACATTTTTAAATATATCTCCGATTGTGTTTGTCTAAAAGAAGAAAGTCATATACATCTAGGATGGCTTGAGGGTGAGTAAATCATGGGATAATTCTCATTTTTGGGTGAACTAACCCTTTAAGGTCTTTTTTTTATCTTTGGTTGATTTCATCTAAGGCTGTGGCTGGAAGTTTTTTCTCTTTTTCTGTCTTAGCGAACTCTGTCTTCAGAATTGCCCGGGGCCTTTAATACCATGTTCGGTACCCATCCCTACATGAGCTCATAAGGATGAAAGCTTGAGTCAGTCTCTTGATTTGTGACTGTGCAGCTATTGTGAACTCACCATCTTCATGTATCAAGTGTGAATGGCATCTTGTCCTGAAGAATCACAGCTCCAAACGCTAGAGATTACATCTCATCTGGTAACAAGAGCATAGTACAGCCATAACTGTAAGAACTCTAATGATATCTTTACCCCCTGATATTGCATTGATGATATAAATTCAAACACATTAGAGGCTAAGAGTATGAGCAATGAGTAAGCTGCCCAGATTTCTGTCGAAAATAACTTACTTGCCTAAAGTTGTCGACCCCCTGGACCACAATCAGCATTTATAAGTAAAAATATTAAGAATATATCATTAAAAAATGCATGCACGTATACAAATAAATAAATACCTTTGAGTGGAACAGTATGGCGTCTGTCACTGGCAAACATAACTACAAATAGACAGAGAAATACAATAAAATAGATTAATGACCATGATATCCTGTTATCATAATAGTTAAATAAATGATTATAACTACAAGCATTATAACATTATACTTGTCACGTATGTTACCTCTTTTAGCTGATTATTTAGCCTACAGGCCTTTCAAGAAAACCTCACTGAAACAACCTGGGGTTAATGATTTTAAAATGTGAGACTTCTTTCAAAGACATGTAAAAATCTTACAGACCCACAACTTTTCAACAGTAGTGTAGTGAATGATTGAGGTTTTGCTTACAATAGTCATCTGGTTCATGGCCTTTGACAGGAGGTCGCTCAGCTCTGCTGGGGTGCAGGAGGCCATCCTCATGGAAGGATCTAGGAACATAACATTCAATTTGTCACAGAGCCAACCACATTTATTACAGGTTTATTACAAGGAACCAAGCTAGAGCAGAGGTGGAAAGAATAAATACATAATATTAAAAAAAAATTTCTTAAGTTAACAGAATTTATATTTTTAGTATTAGAATTCACTATTGTACATACAGTGTCACTTACGTTTGGATGTCAAAGCCTTCTTAACTAATGCATTAAAAATAATTTTACAAAAGAAAACTGCAGATGCATGGTGATATAGGTAAAATATATTGTGAAATAAATGCATTTTAAAATATTTAATGAGCTTTCTCAGTTCACCTGTGTTTCCTCCAGAAATGCTGCAAACTTTGGAATTTACCCTTTGTTGGAGGGGGTTTTCTGTCGTCCCTGAAATTACAGAACAATTTTTATCAATATTTGTTTACCATTAGAGATCAAAGTGTTTGAAATAGTTTCAGCTAATATTCGCGCTCATGTAAGTGACGTCACCGATTAACGGTACAGCCAGCGCATACTTTTAGGTTAAATAAATAAGTAAGTTTACCATCATTCATTGAATATGCCAGCAAAACGTTAACAAAGCTATCAAAACATCTCATCTACACATAACGATGAGATTAAAAGCCCAAACTTTCATTAAACAAGGGCTCAAAATATAGAGTTAGCCAACCGCTTCTGAAAACGGTTGAGATGCTAACGGACTTTTTCAAAGACACTAAATCATTTCTTTTAAGTAAATATTCAACAGAAGTGTGTCAGTTACACTTAAGAAAAGTGTCAGGAACAGTTTTATATATTATGTGTGTGATTTTGTGGACTAAACTTACCTAAAATCAGTGAAAACAACAGCGAGACGGAGGCTTGCTGCTTGACGTTTCCCCGTTTCCATGGCAACTCAGATCCGCAGCATTTGAAAGCGATTCGAACGTTCAACGCGCACGCGCATTAAAACACGTCACAGTCATGCAGCATTTACAAACATAAACATATATAATTATAACATTACATACAATTATTAAATCATGAATTAAAATGCATTTTGTAGTTCTATCGACCCATTGTGCAAAATGAGAAAGTGAAACTTTAAAAGAACTTCTTTATATTTTTGGAAAACGTGCTTGGAGTATTTTTATACCAACACTTTACTTTTGTTATATATATATATATATAAATATTATATATATAATATATATATATA
>JAOTNS010001263.1:0-21972 GCA_028476615.1 Culter alburnus
AAGACGTCTGATATTACAGTTGATGTTACATCATCACCTTCAAAAGCAGACTGAATCTTTGTGTGCTGATCACTTTGTCTTGAGATTTACATCTGAAATAGAATTGAAACAATATGAATAAAAAATTCACACATTGGCCTCAAGGAATATGCACATAGACACGTAAGGAAAATTATTTAAATAGGTTTTTTGAAAATAATCATTATTTGATAGCGCTACTCACCCCAGATATATAAAAATATGATCACAATGACACTTTCCAGAGTGCCATTATATACAATTGAAATCCCAAGGATATATGCAGAGATGTTGTGATCTCCTTCCTCTTTCTGTATCTGTTAAAGCAGCAGTAAATTCAAGTCATTTGGTCTGACTGCTGGGAGGAGCCTGTGCTACAGTAAGAGCCCATGAAGACTGTAGTTTATGTAATATATAGTGCTGGATCACTTCATTTGCTTTTATGTATAATAATGACATAGGATGTATGGTCCATGTATTGATTAGCTTATATCACTTTTTATTCACAATATCTTATTACACTTTAGAATGCTTGACTTATTGGTCAATCGTGGCATTCAGCAACAGTCTGATATTTCCTTATATTTGCCATCATCCATTGCAACATTATATATCAGTCCGCTTATCTGAGTAACTGAAACCGGATCTACTTTCATGTCCTCTCGTATCACAACTCTTGCTCTCTCGTTCCAAACAAAACACAACTTTCATCTCAGGCCCTGTTTCCTCCTGGTATTATAAATCATCTTGCAAATGACTCAGATGACTTCAGCATTAATGTTACTATTACTTTTGCAGTGTTTGTCTTGTGCTAGGCCAGTTGTTTCTATGTTGTTGTGGATTTAAGATAACATAGCTACAGGTCAGATTAAAAACTAAATTTGCAAACTTGAACTGTAAAATCCATTTCATATCCACACACCCTCACAAAAAATAAGCATATTCAAGTTCATTTTATTAAGTAAACAAAACAGTATATTTAACAGTTAAGTTGAATACCAAGAACTGCAACCGTAATAATTCCTCAGACAGATTAACAGATTATAAGAGTCTAGTAAGTATTCCAGTGCACAAATGTTCACAGAATTTACATACAGTGTGATCTTAAATGAATATTTCCCACCAACATCACAGATTATGCCACACTGTGGCCAAATTACATCGTTTTGTTAGATTAAAAAAGTGTTTAAAGCCAAAATCATAGCAGCTGCTCCTGTTTTACTTTTAAGGTTTTTACCTTTTAAACTTTTGAACTGTACTAAAATATGTAAATATTTATTTATTTATTTAAATATAGAAAATAGTATATAATGGTATAATGGTCAAGAATAACCAAGAATAGAGGTATTATGTAAACTAAATATAAACTAAAAGTTTTTTCAAAGTATTATCTTTAGTCATAATGATAATGATTGAAATGAAGTAATTAAAAAAGTAAAAATTAAGGTGTGTATTTGTGAATTAAAGAAACCACATGGAACGTGATTTCTGAATATATTAATGTTTCTAAAGTTTTTATAACAGGTCTAATTCAGCCTCACACAGGTGTTAGCACATATTTTATTACATTTGGGGCTGGATAGATTGTGGTTTTGATTGTGGTTTTCACTAGATCGGTTCAAAGTGAAAAGAGCTTCAGGTTTTTGTACGACGTGTTTCATGTTTTGTATCACTGGCTCCAACTCTTAGAGCACAATAATAGAGAGCTGAATCTGACAGACGAACATCAGTAAGTGAGTTCAGTGGATGTTTGTGATGCAGTCGACTGAAAGTGAGGATCAGAAGTGTGTTCACCACGCGCTGCCGTGCATTTTTGTATAATAAATATTGTGGTTCTTTGTTGGGATATTGTCTATACCAGTAAAGCCAAACATATTGACTATTTGTACTATATGAGCAGCTCATCTTGACAGTTTCTGTTTCTTTAGTGTTTTTATCTCTTTATCTGGCCCAATGTTGTCTCCAGTCACCAAACCTGTGAACAATAAAAGTGATATTTGATTGACAAAAAAAAAAAATATATATATATATAATCTTTTTGTAATCTTTTAAATACACATTTGTTTTCACGCCGTAAATAACGTACACCTGTCCCCACAATGAGAATCAGTATGAAGCATGTGTCCATGTTGAATCAGATCAGATCAGTTCTCTGTTGAGGCTCTCAGTGCTTGAGCTGTAAGTCACTGCAGATCAGTCACAAACACACACAGGAACTTCCTCCTCGCTCAACTTCCTGCTGCTGTTCACTTTCATCCATATGCTATATTTTATATAATTTAATTGTGTTTGATAACAACAGGTTACTGTCATAACCCCGGTTCTCTGAAACATCGAGTGGAGAGATCCACCTATGGGAAGAACATCCGTTGACCTCTGCAGAAGCATCCAATTTCACCAAGTCTGGCTAGACAGACAGAGGCACGTAGCCAATGCCAGGTAAGGCCCCACCCCCTTACCCGAGAGCATATAAGGCCCATACTCGCAGCTATTCTCCAGTAAGCATATTTGCTTCTCGTGTGGCAAGCGGGGCAAAGCTGGTGGATCTCTCCACTCGATGTTTCAGAGAACCAGGGTTACGACAGTTAACCTATTGTTCTCTTTCATCATTTTGTGTTCAAGATCCACCTATGGGAGAGACATGGACAGCTCCCTGACTGCCCAATACACTCACAGTGAAGTTCTGTAAGCCAGAGAAGGACGGTCAACCCAAGGGGTGGTGCCTGACACGTTCCACAATCAATCACCTTGCAACCCTGTACAATGACTGCTGTGCACAGGCATGACATGAAACATGTATGAAGCACACACATGTAAATAAACCCAGCAATACAAATATAAACACTCAGGCAGGAATGTAAATGTGTGCTTGGTGACATGAATGAATGGTGACACCCCTTGTTCTTTTACAACAATGTGTAAATAGGAAAAGAGAAAAGAGAGTAACAAGGAGGGCTATGAAGACCCCAACCCTTAAAACAGAATGTGCTACCAAGGTTTTGGTAACATCCAGTCAGTAGTAACGCACAAATGTATGCGGAGAGGCCCAGCTGGCAGCAGAGCAGATGTCCTGCAGTGACACACCTCTAAACAAAGCCCAAGAGGCGGCTAAGCCCCTCGTGGCATGAGCTCTGATGTTACCTGGGGGCTGTGCTCCCTTAGATTCATATGCCAAAGCAATAGCATTCACAAGCCAATGTGAGAGGCGTTGCTTAGATATGGGACTCCCTTTGCGAGGGGTCGCCCATGAAATAAAGAGCTGGTCACTCTTCTGGAAAGCGCTGGTCCTGATAATATATGTCTGTAAATGCACGTATGGGACACAGAACATTCAGCCTCTGATCCTCCATGGAGGAAAAAGGTGGAGGGTGAAAAGCGGACAGATCCAACACCTCCGATGTGAACGCAGGGAAGCACTTAGGCATAAAACCTGGGTTAGGCTTAAGAAAAACCTCTACTAAGAGAGAATTTAGTGCACGAGGAATGAACAGAGAGTGCATGTAGCTCACTGACACGTTTAGCTGAAGCCAAGGCTAAGAGCAAAGCCATCTTGAAGGACATTAACTTCAGGGAAATACTTCCCAGGGGCTCAAAAGGGTATTGAGACAGAGCCTCCAGCACCATGGAGAGGTCCCATTCAGGAACAGTTCTCCTGATGACTGGCAAGGAACGACAGGCATCTTTCATAAATCTGCGGATTAGAGGATGCTGCCCAACCGTTGAGCCCTCAAAGCCCACATGACAGGCAGATATAGCCAGGTAGACCTTAATAATGGAAAAAGACCTGCTTTTATCCATAAGATCTTGTAAGAAACACAAAATATCAGAAACCGAGCACTGATATGGTGTGAGACCACGGCCATCACACCACCCTTCAAACACTTGCCACTTACAACCATTTAAGGATCGTGTAGAACGGCCCTGGCATTCTGTATAGTAGCAATCACACGCGGGGGAAGCCCCAGCGCATTTTAAGTTTATCGTCTCATGGGCCAGGCCCAGAGAGCCACCCTGTCCGGATGTGGGTGAAAAATCTCTCCCCGTTCCCTTGAGATAATAGATCTGTGCAGAGGGGGAGGCACCACGGGTGGGCATATAACAAAGAAATTATCTCTGCCAGCCACGGTGCTTTGGGCCACCTGGGTATTATCAGAATGAGAGACAGGCCCTTCTCTCTCACCCTGTCCAGTGTGGGAATTATCAGGCACAGGGGAGGAAAAGCATACAGCAACACTTTGGGCCATGGGTGGGCCAGTGCATCTACCCCGAGGGGCGCGTCCACGTCCATTAGTGAGAAGAACATAGGACAATGGCTGTTTTCACGTGAGGCGAATAGATCTACGATTGCCTGTCCGAATCTCATCCATATCAAGCCCACTATCTGAGGTTGGAGGCACCAATCTCCGCAGAGTGTGTTCCCCCTCGATAGAAGGTCTGCGCCTCTGTTCAGAATGCCTGGAACATGACTCACGCTTAACGACAGGAAAAACCGCCTGCTCCACACTAAAAGCTTGTGAGCTAGAGTGTGAAGTTTCGATGAGCGCACACCGCCCTGTTCTAAGCTCTAAATAATTTATGTGTGCTGAACGAAGTCTCCTTGGCCACAAACTGTTCACCATTCTGCCCTCCTGGGTAGTCACAACTTTCCACAACATGACTGTCCCTAAAGGGTTTCCCTGTGCGTAAAAGTCCGCACTCCTCCAGTGGTGCAGAGATGTTTGTTTAACACTCTGAGGTCCAGAATGGGACAGAGGGAACCATCCTTCTTTGGGACCAGGAAATAACGAGAATAAAATCCCAGATTTATCAGGTTGTGGGGCACCACCTGAATCACTCCCTTGTCTAGAAGGGAAGAGATTTCCTCTTTCAGAATGTGAGCGGTGCTCTCCTCTGTGTGCGAAGAGAGAACGCCGTTTCATTGTAGCCCTGCGTTATTGTACGTGTCAAAGGCTGTGGCAAAAGATTTTCCCCACCGTTTTGCAGACGGGGGATTACCGTGCTGCACTGGACCCTGGAAATTATGACCCACTGTAAACGGGTTAGGTGGCTGTGTAGGGGGAACCTGGCACGGTGCTGATTTCCAGGGCAGGCACAACTTAAAAGCCTCGTCTTCTTTCTTTTTGTCGTCACAGCGCTGCTGCATAAGGGTAACGGCAGGGCGATGAGTGCTTGACCGGCCTCCACTGGTGGTCCTGCGACACGTCGCTTCTCACTATCAGGGAGCCCTGATAGATTAAGCCACAGCATGCACTCACTGACGATAGAAAGGGCCATTGAACACCTGCTGGCTTGGACAGCCTGGCGGGCATTGCAGAGAATGATATCGTTGATGGTGACGATCTCCTTCCTGGGCGAGGGCGGGGCAGACCCTTTCTCCAACTGCTGGCCCATGTCCTCGAGAGGCTCGGCCTGATAAGCCAAGAGGAGCGAGGAAACGTTCAAGGCTCTAACTGTTAAAGCTGAGGCCTTGAAGGAAGCCTGATGAATGGACACAGAGAAGCGGTCCATTTTGCTAGAAAGAACAGGCTTGGGAGGGCAAGCAGCCCACCTTGAGAAGGATTGAGGTGTCTGGCGATGGAGGACTCGATGGGGACCCATGCTGAGGGCCATCATGTCTTTCACCTCGAGACCATGTTTTGAAGTCGAGCGGGTCCCCCTAACTGTACTTCATATGCTTGGCACAAGCAGGAAGGACAGAGAGAACCTGTTTTCTCGGGCCGAGAAGCAGACCCAGAAGTTTTCCATTATAGATGTCCCTCTCCTGGTTGGTGGCAACTTGTAAAGCTGGCCATTTGATATTGAGGCAAGCAGCGTTAAGATGTCCTCAAGGAAAGTGGATTTAGAGAGAGCCATAGAAATGTCAAAATGGTTGGCAACCGTGACAGAGGAAACGAGCGAGGAGAAAGGCGAACAGCCTAAAAAGAACTGCAGTGTGGGTGGCTTGCAAAATGACACAGCTGTAATAGAGTGCGAGATGATCACGTTCGTTGGAGGCTGATCAGAGTGATATGTCCTCCTGAAGACAAATGCAAATGTTCGCAAATAATCCAACGAGCTGTGAGAATATTAAACCACAGGTCACGAGTAGCAAATGACAACTGGAGAATAGCAGCGCGTATGGGCCTTATATGCTCTCAGGTAAAATGGAGGCCGGTCATAGTGAAATTGGATGCTTCTGCAGAGGTCAACGGATGCTCTTCCCATAGGTGGATCTCGAACACGAGATGATGAAAGAGAACTCTTTTTCCCGCCATTTTATAATAATTCTTCAAAAATACTAACTGAATCTGTTTTAGATATCACTGATCTTCCTTCAGTCACATGTTTGTCTGGCTGATCAACTGTGTCCTCTGATCTGCACTCTGTGAAGGTTTAAGAATATGTCATGTAAACAATTGACATGAAAAGCTGCTTTATTGTCACATGCAATGTTGAGTAACTACTGCCCTCTTTTGGTTAACTGCAAGTATTGCATAACTGAAACAGCACCATCTAAGAATGACTGGCTTTATAATGTTGCTTTGTTTTATGTTTTATCATTTCTGCATTAGATTATGTAATTATTTGTATACTAGGTTTTTTTTCTCACAATGTTTTCCCTGTGTCTCTGTGTTTCTCTCATTGTAACAGGTTTTTGTACAGTGTTCTTGTGTTTCCTGTGACTGTGGGCTGCAGAGCACAGTAATACAGAGCAGAGTCTGATACTGCAGCAGAGGAGATGATCAGATCCACATTATTTTGTTCCTTTTTTTCAACTTTAACAGAGAATCTTGGATCTACATCAGACGTCACAGGTTCTTTTTTACTACTGTAGGTGAGTACAAGAAATTCAGGTTTTGATCTTCCATACTGACGGTACCAGTGGAGATAATCTGTTGTTCCAGAGGCAGAAAAACTACAGGATATGTAACACTTGAACCCTCCTCAGCAAAAACATCTGTTTTGTTTGGTTTGATGACATTTCCAAATACAGCAGCTGAAATAGAAAAGATACATTTGTACAGTTTTAGTGAGATGTTTTTAATAATAGGAAATTTTAAGAGAAATATTATGATAATTAACCAAATAACTTACCTGCTGAGACACAGAGCAGAATAAGTGAATGAAGATTCATTGTTCAAGTGTTCACTCTGAGAAGAGTCAGACTGAATCGTTTCATCCACAGTCTCTTTCAGACACGATTAGATCATGTCAGATCTGTGAACTCTGAGTCCCTCCTCTCTGAGAACATCTGACAATGAATTTCAAGAAGACAAGAAAGATCCAATCACATGAACTAATGTTGCGACTATATGATTGTGCCAAAAACAAGTAAGGCTGAATTGATCTGTGATCCTTATTTGAGTAATATGAATAGTTACAAAGCTATTTTAATGATTTATTGCATTTCAGGGGGTGTGACCTTCTTCATCACATTTTGAACATTATTTTGGACTCGGCTCACAGCAGCGTACCATCATTTATTATATTACTATTTATCTGTCCATCAGTGTTAAGAATAATAAATAATATGCTGTACAGTTGTTCATGTTCAAGATCAGTTTTACTGTGCACAGCCTTTTAATCAAGAAAACATTGGAAGATTAAAATTATATTGAAATCATTCAATTAAAATAAATTATGCAATCAATGTAATAGTGACTGCATGATCATAATGTAGTTCATGATGATTTTATTACAGTTTTTAAGTGTCAAAAATGCTTTCCACAGCCACATTATGTTTATGCTTGTGTTTTTGTATGTGGTTTGACTTCAGTTTTGTCACTGTGGGCCTCAGAGCACAGTAATACACAGCAGAGTCAGACACACGCAGATCCTTGATCTTCAGAGGAACTGAATTTGATGAAAGTTCAGATTGAAATCTCTCCTGGAACTCAGTGCCATTTTCTCCTCCATATTTGCTTCTTCTCAGGATGTATTTAGGAAAGTCATTTGCTCTCTGGATGTACCGGAATAAATATTCTTGTGTTGAATCTGTTTTATATTTACACTGTAATGTCACTGATCTTCCTTCAGCTTCAGTCACATGTTTGTCTGGCTGATCAACTGTGTCCTCTGATCTGCACTCTGTGAAGGTTTAAGAATATTTCATGTACAGTACGATACAAAATATGACCAACTTGCATGAATATGAAGCTGTATTAAATGAAAATTCATACCAAGAATGAAGAGTGTGAAGAGAAATATATTCCTCAACTTGTGTGACATGACTGCTGAATAAACCTTGAAGTTCAGATAAATCAGCAGTGGGAGAATTTTACTTTTAGTATTATAATAATGATGATCCAAGGAGGAGCTTGTGGATACCCAATAAAACTTCAGTATTGTCAAAGGAAATGTTGAGTAACTACTGCCCTCTTATGGTTAACTGCAAGTATTGCATAACTGAAACAGTGCCATCTCAAAGAGTTCAATGTAAATAAAGATATAGCTTTCGGGAATTACTGGATATTCTAAAGGGACTGGTGAACTAAATTACCGTATTTTAGGAATTTATTGTAATTTATCGTTCATACTGCCACACAAATTCAGATTTGTGGCAAGAACAGGTGTGGGGAACTAATTAAGATCCATAGAAACAAACTAGAGGCGGGAAATGAGGACAAAAGAAACATAAACTATAACAGAACCTAAACAGAATACACATGACAGCATTGGATTCATTGCATATTTTATACTAGCTTCATTTTCACTATCTCATGTTTCTCTCATTGTCACAGGTTTTTGTACAGTGTTCTTGTGTTTCCTGTGACTGTGGGCTAGCCTGGTAATACCAGACTTTGCTACTTCACTTTGCTTCGTAGACAGAGTCTGGAATGGCATAATAGAGAAGTGTTTTCTCTCTCGCTAGGGGGCGCTTGTCTGAAGTTTAAAATCATTGGTTACCCGTAAGCCAATCAGATACGTTTAGTTATGACGTATGTTATGCGCCTGTACAGCCGCATCGAAGCACAGACATCATGCATCGAACTCAAATCTATGATTGAACTTCCACTGTAAACCTGTTGTAAACACATGATAAAACAAATGTTTATCAAACACTCTTCTTGTTCTGGCTTCAGTTTGAAAAAGAGTTGAATGTTCTCCATAACAGAGCG
Source organism: Culter alburnus (assembly GCA_028476615.1). Classification (NCBI taxonomy): domain Eukaryota; kingdom Metazoa; phylum Chordata; class Actinopteri; order Cypriniformes; family Xenocyprididae; genus Culter; species Culter alburnus. The sequence goes on from JAOTNS010001263.1 coordinate 9,117, forward strand.
AACTGCATCCCGTGTCTCGTTTCAAATTTCCGCGGTCGTTTCGGTTTTCGATTTCTCTAACCTACAATGTAAAACTCGGCACTTAGCATTACGTCACGGCTCTCAGCCCGCCCTCTGTTCGTTGATTGGCCCGGCTGTTTCCAGACCGGTGGCAAACAGTGCCCAAGGAAGTCGACCGGAAGTTGAAGTCGGCCGCGTGCTGCCATCTTGTAGCAGAACTTCACTTGCGTTAGCATCCCCATTGACTCCCATTCATTTTGGCGTCACTTTGACAGTGAATAACTTTACATCTGAGGCGTTTAAAGACTCAATTTGTCCATTATTTATTTCCAAAGATACACGACAATGTATAAAGGGCTCCATTACCTTCTATGTTACATTATGGCCCCGTAGAAACAGTTTTTGTAAAAATAAGCTAACGATTGCGTCATAACCACTCGACTCTCTGTCGCACAGTACAGAAATTACCGTACAGACAGGAGGAGAAGCTCGCAGACAATCGGGGAGATTATCTTAATATGACTGGTGACTGTCTGACAAACGCAGACAGTCACCAGATTACACCAGCTCGTCACTTCTCAGACAATCTAATTCTGATTCAACAAGTTCAATTGGCCATCTTGTAATATGGCGTACTGGCGTTACATTTTAAAATACTATACAAACTAATTAATCAGAATACTTACTCCTGCTCACTCACGCCAAAGAACTCCCCGCTCAAGCTCGCCGTCTCTGCAAGATTAACGATGGCAGTTTGCACGCACAGCTACTAGAAGATTTACATCTGTCAGACAGGTTGCGGACGTCATCAAGCTTAGTGTGATTAGGGCTGCGTTCCAGTTCGGTTTTAGACACGCACTCGCGAACTTCCCTAAACACTTCCCCTCGGGGGAATCCCTGCCGCCATTTTGAAGTGCGTTCCACTTCGTGAAGTGGACAAGGGAAGTTTATATGGACAGACCCTCGCTCCCTCGATTTTGACCGAGGGAGCAAGTCTACTTCATATGTACACTTCAGGCAGCTCCATAACCCACAATGCAACACGATTGTGACGTCACCGCATATCGCGTTTAATTTACCCCACCACAAACAACTCTATGATATATGAATTATTTTTTAAACATTTAAAACTCACATATATACATATAGAATGCTGTATTAAACAATTTTGTAAGGGGAAAAAATAAATAATAAATCAGCTCCATTGCGGATTCCAAGTGATCAAGGGCTTAGGACGTTCCAGTTCAGCCCATACAAAGGTTCCGCCAGAAGTGGGCACTCGTGCAACGTAAGCAATGACGTACATCCGAGTCAACGAGACCGAGTGAAGTTAGCGAGGGAAGGGCATTTAAAAACCGAACTGGAACGCAGCCCTGGAGTTCCTCCTCTTCTGATACTTTATAAGAAGCTTTATTTAAATGACGAGTTTTGAGTTTTGCTCAGGTAAACTTGAAATTTTCACATAATTCAAATAATTCAGGCTTTCAGAATGTAATTAAAAGAACATTATTTTATATTATATGAAATATTTTATATTTTATATTTATTGATATTTATTTTGTTTATCTTTCAACTTCCAACACAAATAATCATCTGTTATTCTACTTTTCATGTCAAAACAGTATTAAGGCAAATTCACACTACACCAACAGATGCAGACAAACGCCGACAGTCACCAGATTACATCATCTCGTCACTTCTCAGACAATCTAATTCTGATTCAACAAGTTCAATTGGCCAAAGCAAGCTTCACCAGACGCCAACAGACTCACTGATCCGACAAAAACGAAGAAGTGTCTGTCTAAAATTTGGATTAAGGAATAAGGAATGGACCGTTTAAGATGGAATGGCCCTATTTTGATGTTTTTACATACAGTTGAGATATAATGAGAGAATATAATTCAGTTTTGATCATCAACATCACCTTATGGAGTGATGCTGAGGAACAACTTTAACATCTGACCTAAACAAACTGTATTCACTTTATTTGTAACGTACAGCCATTTGTAACTTGAATGTGTCAGTCTTCCGGTCTGTTATGCTGCTTGATATAACTGTTGTGTTATCATATTATGTTAATTTAAAATCATAATCATAAACACACTGGTTTGTAGTGCAAACATTTACTGCATTTTGTTATTCTTCTAGCTATTTATAGTGGCTAATGAATCAAAATTTCACAAATATTCACAGAAAATAACTTGCTTCTGCTTTGCAAAATAAGGTGTATTAATATCCCATACAACAACTTCTTCTAGTTTGATGTCAAACAGTTGCTACCACATTCTGTCATTTACATTCCCAGTGTTTACAAAATATAAATGTGGTGCGATATACATTTAGTAGCTGGCTTTTAGATTCAGATTCATACATATGCACAGCTATAAACCTTTGATAAATGAAATCAATGATGTAGATGATTCATGAATTTATACTGCAGTGGGAGGGGCTGTGCTGTTTATGAATAATATGGTAGTGGTCATGCCTTTTTTATATAAAATATCACATTTATTTGGCTGTAAAACACATGTACAGCAACTTGTTCTAGTTCATGATCATATCACCCCTCTCTGCTCTGGCAGGTGTCTCCACATTCTGTTATTTACAGTCTCAGTGGTACATGTGGTTTTATACATTTGATTACTGACTTTCAAAGCAAGAATTGTGTGTGTGAGTTTTTGTAAAGCCTCTCAGGCACTTTGTATCACTGGGCTGCTGTTACTCTTAGAGCACAATAATAGAGAGCTGAATCTGACAGAGTCACACTGTTAATAATGAGTTCAGTGGATGATTGAGATGTAGTCGACTGAAACCGACGGTCTGGAATATTATCAAGACTGCTGTATGATCGAGCACCTTTATACAGTAAATATGTTGGTTCACTATTAGGATACTGTCTGTACCAGTAAAGTCTAATATTATTGCTGCTTGAATCATAAGAGCATCTCAGTGTCACAGACTCTCCTTCTCTCCTGGTTATATTCATATCTTCATCTTTGGTCCAATGCTGTCAGAAAACACACCTGGAAGTAATATAAGACACTTCACAAATACAATCCTCTCAGTAAAATTAAAAAGGAGACATAAAAACACACACATATAATTGATGTAAAATGTACTCTGTACTCATACAGATATGATGCACTGCTTAACATGTGTTTAAGAATTGATAAAAGTGTGATTTACCTGATATAATTATGAGGATCAATAAATATCTCTCCATGATTTTATTTCAGATCTGTTTTAAAAATTGTACTATGTTGATTTGAATGATAAATTATACCATAATTAATAGTGTACATAAATCATAGGTAAATGAATGCCCTAGAGAAATGATATGCTTTATATTAATAATGTGGGTGTGGACTGTGATAAGACCCGCCCCCTTTTCTGCCAATACAGGAATCACTTTTGATCTGCTTGATATATTATAAACATGCTATCACTATAAACATGTCCCTACTTTGACATAATTTATTAATTTATTTATGGTAACATATTAATACTGATGCTTTATGTTTGAAAATTATTGGTTTCCAATGAATTATTTTCCAGCACATGGGTCTGAATCTAATACAGTCAGATAATAATATGAACATTACACTTTTCATTGTTTTGTATAAATAAATAATAAAATGAAAAGGTCAATGATAGGCCATGTAGTTAAAACAGAAGTTATTCCAGAATGTTATTGGAAGCATAAAGCAATATATAATTCAACATTGTTTTTAATGTCTGTTCTTGTTTTTTCATGATCAGTTTTATTCTTCCTTAATTTACAATTAAAATGTATAACCATTAATGCAGCATAAAACATAAACAGTGTTATATATACTGTAAACATTTACTGTAGATATTGTAAGGGAACCATTTAATGTTCAACAGGTGTTACCATATCCTGTCATTTATAGTCTCTGTGGTTTACAAAAGAGATGTCCGTGTTGATACTCATGTGATTGCTGTTGTTCAAAGCAGTAATAGTGTGTGTGAGTTTTTGTAAAGCTTCTCAGGCATTTTGTATCACTGGGGTAATACTCTAAGAGCACAATAATAGAGAGCTGAATCTGACAGAGCGTGCTGCTTTAATAATGAGTTCAGTGGATGACTGGGATGTTTTCGACTGAAACTGGTGGTATATCAGAATATGATCAGAGCTGTATGATCGAGCACCTTTATACAGTAAAATTCTGGTTCTCTGTTTGGATACTGTCTGTACCAGTAAAGATAGACATAACTGCTGCTAGCATCATATGAGCATCTCAGTGTCACAGACTCTCCTTCTCTAATGTCATATTAGTGTCCTTGTCAACTGGAACCATACAGCAGCAAATGCACCTGCAATACAATTTGAGAAATCACAATAGACCACAAGACCATTAACATTAGCCACTCCTGGTGTTTTGGTTCTCTTGCCAAAAACACCAGGAGATTTTAAAAGTTGTAAATTATATCCACCTGAAAACTGTAATGGCAATCACTAGTAGATATCTGTCCATGTTGATTCCTCAGTTTAAAACAGGTGTTGATAATGGTTTGAGGTTAGCTGTGTATCTTTCTTTAAGGTTTATACATGTGCACTAAACTAAATGTGATAAATGATAAAAAAACATTGAATAGATAAATGACTGCAGTGGGAGGAGCTCTGAGGAGGAGTCATATTATATAAGTAACAATTGGCAAAGCATTTTCATAGAGTTTGTGGCAAATGTGAATCTGTTGGTGTTTTTGTTGTTGTTTTTATGTTAATAAGTAATAAGTAGGTTCACAGAGTCCTTATAACAGTGGAAGTAATCACATCAGGGGATGAACAACACTACTCAGATGCTCACACAGGGTTATTGTGTGAGTGTTGAGTGTGTTTGAGTCACAGTGGGCCTCAGAGCACAGTAATACACAGCAGAGTCAGACACACACACATCCTGGATCATCAGTGGAAATGATTTTGAAATTGTGTTGAGTTCACTGCGAAATCGATCCCTGAACCGCATTTCATTACTACTAAATCGGTCCAGTATGTATTCTGGAAATCCTTTCTTTTTTTGCTGGTACCAGAAGAGATTTCGCATTACATCTGTTGTTTCATATTGACAGTTGATTGTTACAGCTGCACCTTCAACAGCAGTTTGAACTCCTGGATTTTGTTCAACTCTGTCCAGAGAATCACATCCTGTAATGTATAACATCACTGATGAGGATCTCATATTCATATTAGAAGAATATTACAGCATGAATACTTACAGAATCTGACTTACCCCAGAAATATGTGATCAAGAAGACTACAATTCTTTGCCAGTTTGCCATCACAGAAATTGATAAATAATACTTTAGATAAAATGAACTTGTTGAAATCTACAGTTTCAGCCTCTCTTTGATAAAGTTGTACTAACACTGTCACATATCAGAGACCTGCAGGAGGAGTCTGACTGAACCACAGTTCCTCAATACTGAACGTCTCCTCCTCCTCAAGCATTCTGGATGTACTTTAACAAAATTGCAGTGCTCTGTTTTATCATATGCTGGTTCGAGCACTGACTGTTTATTTCAATTTGATGAACTAAACTAATTCTAGACAGAGCACTTGACATTGTTATTGTACTTGTGTGTATTATTAGAAGAAACTTCTAATACTTCTAATGCACTTCATGTTATTCTCAACTACATTACATATATGTTACATATAATCATGCTGCCAGCATCTAACATGTTTTTTAAATGTCATTTTTATTTTTTTATTTTAAAAATATTAATAGCAATCCACAAAATGTTAATTATTTTTTTTTTACTTTTTCTTTCAATTTCCCTTTATAACTTGAACTAAATGTCATTTGTAACCACACACAGGTGTTTCCACTGGTGTAATTATATTGTGTGAATTATAGATTGTGGGTTTGATGTGGCTTGAGATCAAAGTGGAAAATGAATTTGAGTTTTTGTACAGCTTCACATAGACTTTGTATCACTGGGCTCCAACTCTCAGAGCACAATAATAGAGAGCTGAATCTGACAGAGTCACAGCAGTAATCTTGAGTTCAGTGGATGTTTCAGATGTAGTCGACTGAAAGCGAGGATCAGAGGGGTTCCCACTTGAAGTAGCTGATCGAGCAGGTTTAAATATTAAATACTGAGGTTCTCCATTAGGATACTGTCTGTACCAGTAAAGTCTAACATAACTGCTGTCTGTTTCATATGAGCAGCTGAGGGTCACAGTCTCGTCTTCCTTCTTTATAATGTTAGTTTCTTTATTTGGCCCAATCTTGTCTGCAGTCATCACACCTAAAACAAAGAAATAAGAAAATTACTGACTCAAGTTGCACACAATCATTTCTTACACAGTTTTTCTGCATCACTAGAATGAATAAAGTGAATCATTTTGTACCTGAAGTCAGAAATAAAATCAGAAACAGGTGTTTTTCCATGTTTCTACAGATCTGTTCATGTTCTCTGTGCTCCGATGCTAATGCTTTAGTTCAGAGCTCACAGAAGAGGTGTGTCTTCAGTGTCTTCATCTTTGGTTCAGATGCAGGTGATTGGTTGGAAGTGACAGTTTTGAACACAAGAACAAGAGCCTTGAAAGAAAGAAATCAGAGAGTGTGTGATGGGGACCTATATGTGCTGCTTAAAAACCAAATACACAAACACATTCTGGATCATATTGAACTGCTCTCTAAAAAGTTGAAGAAATAAAAATAACTAAACGAAAATATTGTAGAGATGCTCTGCTTGAGTAGAACTTTGCAGTTTCACATCTTGCAGGTTCATCTTGACGTGATTCTTCATTGTTCCCCACAAAGAGCACTTTATTGTTTATTACTGATATGGGTCTCACTTCTTCTCACTGGTGAAATGTCATTTTATATGTTTCCACTTGGTTTATAGTGTTGCTTTGGCAAAGTTTTATTTATTTTGCATGTTTTGTGTGAGTGTTGAGTGTGTTTGAGTCACAGTGGGCTTCAGAGCACAGTAATACACAGCAGAGTCAGACACACACACATCCTGGATCATCAGAGGAACTGATCTTGATGTGGAGTCCAATGTTGCAGAAATCTGTCTTTAAATTCATCCTCAGTATTTCCATCACTAAATGTATATTTATTTAGAATGAATGTTGGTGATTTGTTTGGTAGCTGTTTGTACCAGAAGAGATACGGACTTGTATCACTTGTAGTATAATTACACCTTAAAATAACTTGATCTCCTTCACTTGCAGTCATTTCTCTTGAAGACTGTTCAACTCTGTCCTGTCCCAAAGACACTAAGTGATATAAAAGGTAAATCATTAACATGAAGTATCAGGAACGTAAACTTAAATTAATAACCTAAATGCAAGTAAACCTTGTTCTGTTAAATGTACTGAAACAGAAAAAAGAGCTTACCATCATAATGAGCTGCTGTGAGACACAGAGAAATCAAAGCCCATTTAAACTCGTTGTTCTGTGCGGTAAAAGAGCAAAAGAGCTGAGCTCTCAAAACTCTGTGCTCTCTCACAGAGCTCTACTTTAAATGTTTAATCCTGTCACAATATAATCACACATGAAGAGTGTGATGCTGACCCCTTGTGGATGAAATTTGAAATTGAAATTTTGACTCGTTTTAGGTTTTTTTTTTGTTCTGTAAGGACAATTCCCAGGTGAAAAAAAGTACATTTCTATAATATACTTAAAGTGCTCTATTTTCGTGCACTAATTTTGTACTTCATATACTAAAAATTCTTCTTTAGTACTTCTTAATCATCTTAAGAACATCTAAGTGTACTCAACTGTGCTATTTTGAGACAGCATGAAATATGAACTAAAATGTGCTTTTAATACTATTTCTGATTAAAAAATGTATTTAGATATCACTTATAGTACATTTGAACCCATAGTGTACTACAAGTAGTAGCTAAATATATTTTTTTAAATACACTTAGATGTATTTAAGTGTATTTAACTTTTTTAGATACACTTAGATGATCTTAAGAAGTACTAAAGAAGATTTTTTAGTATATTAAGTACAAAATTAGTGCATGAAAATAAAGCACTTTTAGTACATTATAGAAGTGTACTTTTTTCACCTGAGTTACAAAGTGTTCAGATTACTGTGTTATCTGTTTTGAGAACAGTGAGTTTGGAGAAATGACTAATCGATTGAGAAAAACTGTAATACAGTAACTAATGTTGTGCGCCACATGAAAAGGTGGGTAATTATTTCTGAAGATGTGACTTGATTGTATTTATGACTTTTGAACATGCAAATGGTGATTTGTGCCATATTTTAGACAAACACTTTTAACTTATAATAATGTATTTCAAAAATGCTCAAAATTGTGGCATGTGGCTTATTTGAATCAACAAGATGCTACTTGGCATACTGGAGGGGATCTGAGTATAATTCAAGATTCAAGAGTCTCATTTCTCCTGAACTGTAGAAGACCATTGATTCCTCACTCTGAGCAGAAGCAGGTTTTTGTACAGTGTTCTTGTGTTTCCTGTGACTGTGGGCGTCAGAGCACAGTAATACAGAGCAGAGTCTGATACTGCAGCAGAGGAGATGATCAGATCCACATGGTTTTCCTTTTCTTTTCTGATCTCAGTAGTGAATCTGGAATCTACATCAGACTCCTTAGATTTTTTTGCACCGTCTGAGATGAGCACAAGGAATTGAGGAGCTGATCCGGGATACTGACGGTACCAGTGAAGATAATATGCAGATGAATAACTGCAGGATAATGTAACACTTGAACTCTCAACAGCGAACTCCTCTGTTTTGGTTGGTTTAATTTCATTTCCATATGTTGCATCTGCAAAAGTAGATCAGATCTTTACTGAACTGATGTGTAAATTAAATCATTTTAGATGTATCAGCATAACATACAGTGTACTGTACAATGTAAAGAAATAGACTTTTATATACTTTACTTTTGAGCAGAAATTAATTAGCAATTCTGGCTGCTCAGAATACACAGATGCAATACTCAAAATATTTTAATACTTACATGTAAGTGCAGAAAGCAGAATAAAAGAATGGAGCATCATTGTGTTTGTTCCTTATGTTCTGTTGAACAGACTTCTCTTACAGACTCTTATCAAGATCACATCAGATGTCAAAGCTTTAAACCCTCCCTCCTCCAGAGATCTAAATGAAAGAGCAGATCAGATCTGTTTCATAGTCCACAGTGTCATCACTATTCATATGCTGTAGCTCATAGCACCCTCTTGTGGTTACTTACTAACTTGTACAAGAAAAATGTTCAGAACTCAAACAGAATGTGATCTGGATTAATTCCTCAAACTTTGGTTGTTTCAGTACTGTAGATCTCATAAACCTGTAATTATCGGCAGAGAGGCTTCGTTTAGAAGTGAATACAGCATGAATAGAGATGCAGTTTATGGTACTAGACTTACGGTCCTGTACAGTCGCCACAGCTCAGATACAAAAAAGCCAGTTAAATTGTATTTAAAACAACAATTAGTCAGAACATCATAAGAGCACAGTGTGTATGTATTGCATTAATAGCATTAAGTTCATTTTAAAACAAAATTCATAATCTATCATGCCACTGCTGATAGTTTTCACCCTCATATAGTTATAGAGTAAAATCATAAGCTACCTTTAATTCAGATAGATTTATGGAAGGAAATTATTTGTACACCTTCAGCTGTGTCAGGTTTTTGTACAGTGTTCTTGTGTTTCCTGTGACTGTGGGCGTCAGAGCACAGTAATACCGAGCAGAGTCTGACACTGCAGCAGAGGAGATGATCAGATCCACATGGTTTTTCTGTTCTTTGTTGTGTTTAGCAGTGAATCTCTTATTTACATCAGACTGCCTGTCTTCTTTTGTACCATATACGATAACTACAAGGAATTCAGGAGCTGATCCGGGATATTGACGGTACCAGAATAAAGTCTGTGCAGATGAATAACTGCAGGATAATGTGACACTTAAACTTGAAATGGAGTTTTTGTGGGATCTGTTGTGATGAATAAATGGAAAACAACACAAAATTCCTCATGTAGATTATGATACTGATCATGAACAATTGTAGAAAAACAAGGGTTTCTAAACCCCTGTGTCAGTGTGTCATCATTCCTGAGCTGCTCAGTTTGGTGTGGAAAAATTGAAGGTCCACTCAAATATGGTGCATATCCAGACCCCTCCATCAGCCTCCAGTGGAAACGTATGAGCACCACACTCTTATCTGCCTAAGACAGACATAAAAATTACGGAAAATAATTGTATTCACGAGTTTACATTAACTCAAAATAATTTGTATAGTAATTATGTGTATTTGGCGTGCTGTCTGGGGGAGAGCTCCGAGCTCTGAATTTGGCCCGAACCCAGAGTACTCCCCCTCCTTAACTGGGATAGAAACCAGGCAAGAGTGAGGTGATGGGGTGGTGGAGGGATGCTGTGAAACTTGTCATGGATAGAGGTGAGAGACGGCTTATATACCGGCTTCCTCTTGCACTGATTGGTTAAATTACCTGAACGTGCGCCTCCTGAATTTAGTTAAATAAAACTTAATTTAACTCAACACTCTTGTGACCTTTGGCATAAAGACAGGAAAAGTTTGGATGTACTCTGGTAACTGAAAATAGCAGCATCTGTGTTATATTTTACTGTGTTGGGAAAGATCTGAAAATAAATGGTAGAAAAATATGAAGATATGCTGAAATTATTTTAAAATAATAATTTATTATTTAATAATAATTATTATCATGTATGTTTTATTATTCCCTTTAGTGGATATTAAATGTGTAAACATAAATTAGAAGGTAATCAGTACTGAATTAGTCAGTTAAAGGATTAGTTCACTTAAAAATGAAAATTATTCCATGATTTACTCCTTAAGCAATCCCAGGTGTATATGACAACCTTTCAGATGATCTTCACAGGAGATCTTCAGGCTCACAACAAGATTGTTGTTTTTATCAACTTTAGGTAAAAGACGAGGAGGAAGAGGATCACTTGGGGTTCCATGTGGATAAATGTATGCGAGGAACTCTGGTTTGGATCCGAATACTGCGATACCAGTGCAGGTTTTGTACTGATCCATCATATTTACAGGACAGAGTGACTTCATCTCCTGCAGATTGAAGCACCTTGTTTTTCTGCGGTGTTATTGACTGTGCAAATGTCTCCCCTGCAAGACAACCATTAAACTTTTGATCAAACTTACCCAAAGAGAATCGTGCTGATGCATTAGTCAGTTAAATCAGTTTCAAGTGATATAAAAAAGAGATGAAACTCCAAACATTGTACAAAACAAGAAAGCATGTGATTAAAGGTCTAAAATCAGGAAATTTCTCTTACTTTTCATCAACAATAGCAGAAGAAGAACCAAAGGATCGTCATGTTTGCACTGTAGGAAGAAAAAGGTTTAGTTTGCTCTATATCAGGATCTCCCACAGGCTCCTCCTATCTGTCAGTGTCAGAGGATGAGAACAGCATTAAAATGATATCAGTTCATGAACACTGAAAACCTATGAAACCATAATATACCATAACATACTATAATGCTGTGCTGTAAGACTGTCAGAGCTCATCTGATCATTAAGATTATTTTCTTCTTATGGTGGATGTTTTGGCTTCCTGCTGGTTATTGTAATAAAGCCCTGTGATTGAGTTTTCACCTGTACAGTACATTAGAGTCCTCATTCATTACAGCTGCAATTTAGTTTAATTTGATGTAATAATAAAACTTTAATCAAACTCATAATAATTTAACTGCTTGAATAAAAATGAACATCATTAGATGTCAATGTTGAGTGTATATCGCCCTCTTCTGGTCTTTCATAGCTTTCTGCACATAATACATATCCACAAATCTGGATTTTAATGGCAATAACCAGATTTATGTTGATATATATTATTGTAATAGTATGAGCAATATGAAATCATTTTAAACCAACTGTAAGGGAAAACGGATACAAATGTAAATATAACTAAAATAAATTAGATAATGTAAACTGTATATCTATCTATCTATCTATATCTATCTATCTATCTATATCTATATATATATATATATAATATATATATATATATATGATAAAAACAATTGAAATTGTATAATGTAACTGATGCTGTTGCACTGTGAGAGTTTTTGTGTTGTGAGGTGTTTGAGTCACAGTGTGCTTCAGAGCACAGTAATCACAGCAGAGTCAGACACACAGGTCGATTGTCAGAGGAACTGATTTTGCTGAGATTTGTTGCTGAAATGCTTCCTTAATTCATCCTCATTTTGTCCAGTGTTAGAGAATCTGTTTCAACATGTACTTGGGGATCCCATTAACTTTCTGCTGGTACCAGAAGAGAGTCGGGTTTGTGTAAGACGTCTGATATTACAGTGGATTGTTACCATCATCAACTTCAAAAGCAGACTGATCTTTGTGTGCTGATCACACTTTGTCTTGAGATGTACATCCTGAAATAGAATTGAAACAATATGAATAAAAATTCACCCCATTGGCCTCAAGGAATAGAGACACGTAAGGAATTCACGTAATTCATTTTAAATAGGCTTTTTTGAAAATAATCCTTATTTGATAGCGCTACTCACCCCAGATATATAAAATATGATCACAATGACACTTTTCCAGAGTGCCATTATACACAATGAAATCCCCAAGGATATAGCAGAGATTGTTGTGATCTCCTTCCTCTTGTCGTATCTGTTAAAGCAGCAGTAAATTCCAGTCATTTGGTCTGACTGCTGGGAGGAGCCTGTGCTACAGTAGAGCCAATGAAGACTGTAGTTTCTGTAATATATAGTGCTGTATCACTTCATTCACTTATCTAAATGAAACCAGATGTCTCACATGTCACAGAGTATCATTCAAGTTTTTTTTTTTTTTATACAAAAAATCCAGTACA
>JAOTNS010001264.1:0-104465 GCA_028476615.1 Culter alburnus
AGGACTAGATTCATTTAAAGTAATGTAATCGTCTGTTTTAGCAGGTTTCTGTCAACACAGCAAGTCTAGTTTATTGTCTGTGATAATTTCATTTACAATAAGTGCTTTTGAAGAAATAGATCTAATATTCAGTAAACCAAGCTTTATCATTTGTTTATCTGATTTATCTGTGATTTTCATTTTTTGAACATCAATAAATTTTTACCCTTAAAAGGTTTCGGAATTTTTTTGTATTTACTAGTTCGAGGTACAGACACAGTCTCTATGATAATCTAGGTGTAAGTGTTTCTATGTGCTGTGAATTTCTAGTCTGTGACGTGAGGCGGCTAGCAACGGTCGGTTTAGAGTTTGTCTGCGTCCTGATCTGGGCCCTGGTTGTCATGTTTCAGCTCTAAGCTATTGCCAAATTTCTAGATAGAAGAGCAGCACCATCCCGGAGGGATGAATACCATCTCTTTTCAACAGATCAGTCTGCCCCAAAAGCTTTTCCAATTTCTATGAAACCTATATTATTCTGCGGACACCACTTAGACAGCCAGCCATTGAGTGATGATAACCTGCTAACTATCTCATCACTCCGCGAACAGGAAGAGGGCCAGAACAAATTACTTCTGCTGACATTGAATTGCGAGTTCCACACACCCTCTTTAATGTTAATTTTAGTGATCTCCGACTGGCGAAGTCGAACATCATTTGTGCCGACGTGGATAAATGATTTTAGACTATTTACGTTTAGCAGCCAGCACTTTTAAATTTGCTTTGATGTCAGGTGCTCTGGCCCCCGGCAACATGTGACTATGGTGGCTGGTGTCTCTATGTTCACGTTCCGTGTAATAGAATCGCCAATAACTAGGGCACTTTCAACAGGATTCTCAGGGTGCGTCACCTGAGTGGGGAGAACCTGTTTGATGTTCTAATCGGAACGGAAGAGTGGTGTTTGTTCTTGCCATTATGCCGCCTCACAGTCCCCAGTTAGCCTGCTGCGTGGCTTCTACAACCGGAACCGAATGTGCAGTTTTACTAGGCTGGATCGATGAATGCCGGGCAGCAACGTCTCCACAGCTTCCCGATCTGGCGAGGACAGATCAGAATAACACCATCGGATAAATCCGCCATTAAATCGACAGGAAGGTTGGTTTAGAGGAAAAAGAAATAGACTGTAGCTAGCAGGCTAGCGGCTATGGCTAACACTAGGTGATTACGCTGGTGGATTTGCTAGTAATAAATCGTTTCCGTTTAGTAATACTATGCAATAGGTTAAGTAATCTAGTGAAAAATAAGAAAGTTATATTATGTGAATAGGAATAAAGAGAAGGATTTAGGATAAACTCCACGAAGCTCCGAGCGTAGGTCAGACAGCAGGCAGCAGCGTTGAGCGTTGAGCGTCGAGCGTCGATAGGAGCAAGTGCAAGTGCCAAGTAGTAGAACACCTACTACTCCTTGTCCAAGCAACGTACTTACTATTAAAATGTTCTCATGACATAGATGTAGTTGAAAACCTGTTAAAAACTTTTGTGAGCCACTTTGAGAGACTGTATGGCAAATGTCATGCTAGTTTTAATGAGCACATTTTACAGCATGCAGCACAGTCAGTACGAAACTGGGGTCCACTATGGTGCCAAAGTGCATTTATTTTTGAAAGCCACAATGGTAACTTCCGTGGCACCCAGGCAGTTACAGAACAAATAGCCAATAGCTTTTCTCTTTTTCAAAGTATTCCCCGGCTTCTATCTACTGTTTACGATAAGAGTTTTAATAAAACAAGCACAGATTTGTTGACCGTATGGACATGGTATAGATTGCCACAAACTGTGTAAAAAAGACAAACATAATCTTTCTGGGCTTACCAACAGTAAGAATGCCAACACCTAGGGAGGCATTTCTGTTCAGAGAACAGGACATTGGTGTTCACCAATGTGCATTTTATTCGAGAGCTATAATTAATGGAAACAGGATTCATTCGAAGACAAGCACAACACTGTCAAGAAGGATCAACCATGCCGTTGTAACAGAACAAGGCACAATGGCATTGGTGAGATCATTTGTTGATGTGGGTTTTGATAAAGTTTTTGCCTTCATTGATCCAGTTATTACAGCCAAGTTCAACATGGTTAAAGATAGACAAACAGGAACTGCTTTCTCTGGGATAGTTAGGGAAAATTATATTTCAACTGATGTTAAATTAATCAACTGCAATGAGATTAGAAAAATTTGTGTGTACTTAAAGGATGTGGGCTTGTACAGAATTTACTTTTCATTCAACCCAACAAATGGGAAGTTGATTAATTACTATTCTATTTTTGTCAAGTTGATATACACTTTAACATGATTATTTTGAACATTCTTAAACATCTGCAGTTAATACATGTACAGTGATAAATAGCTCAGTTTTTATTTTATGTACACTGATCTCTGTTTTATATATGTACAATGATAAATATTGTTTTACAATGATAAATAGCTCAGTTTTTATAAATGTTTACTGATCTCTGTTTTATATATGAAGAGTTTCGTTGCAAAACGAGAACTCCATTTTTAACATTTTTGTCAAAACATGATTATTATTATGTTATGTTATTATTTTGTCTTATGGTGCTACTTAGCTGTAATTTTTAAGTTTGAAGGTTTAAATCAAACAACCAACTGCAGTTGAATTGATATTAATTGGAATGCACAACCAAAAAACAAGATTTTGAAAAATTAAAAAACTGAGTTATCTCGTTTATGCAACAGTCGGATCATTAATATGTACGCCCCAATATTTGCATATACCAGCCCATGTTCCCAACATTATAAAAGGCATTACACAAGGGCAGCCAGTTAACGCCTGGATCTGTGCACAGGTGAATCAACAGACTAGGTAAGCAAGCAAGAACAATAGCGAAAAATGGCAGATGGAGCAATAATAACTGACATGATCCATGATAACATGATATTTTTAGTGATATTTGTAAATTGTCTTTCTAAATGTTTCGTTAGCATGTTGCTAATGTACTGTTAAATGTGGTTAAAGTTACCATCGTTTATTACTGTATTCACAGAGACAAGACTGTCGTTATTTTCATTTTTTAAACACTTGCAGTCTGTATAATTCATAAATACAACTTCATTCTTTATAAATCTCTCCAACAGTGTGTAATGTTAGCTTTAGCCACAGAGCATAGCCTCAAACTCATTCAGAATCAAATGTAAACATCCAAATAAACACTGTAATTACGCGATTAGACATGCTGCATGACGAACACTTTGTAAAGATCCATTTTGAGGGTTATATTAGCTGTGTGAACTTTGTTTATGCTGTTTAAGGCAGTCGTGAGCTCGGGGGCGGGGAGCACGAGAATTTAAAGGGGCCACGCACTGAATCGGCGCATATTTAATGATGCCCCAAAATAGGCAGTTAAAAAAATTAATTAAAAAAAATCTATGGGGTATTTTGAGCTGAAACTTCACAGACACATTCAGGGACACCTTAGACTTATATTACATCTTTTAAAAGACGTTCTATGGCACCTTTAATGAAGTTCATATCAGAAATAAACATTAACATTCCAGCCAAACCATGAATTTTATATCCCACAGGTGTCTTATAATTTCTGTAGGTTGTTTTGCATTCCTACAAGAAGTCAGTGGACATACCTACAGGAATCCTATAAGTACATAATAAATCCTGCAGGAGTGATGCATTCCTGCAGAACTTAACAGTCATACAGGAGCAACCCTACAGGACTCCTGCAGGAAAACACCCTGTCCTGTAGGATTTTTATTTAGTCCTACAGGATTCCTGCACATAGAACAAGTCATTCAGGAACAACCCTACAGGACCCCTGCAGGAACACACCCTGTCCTGTAGGATTTTTATTCAGTCCTACAGGATCCCTGCACATAGAACAAATCCTACAGGATTCCTGTAGGTTTTTTTTGTAAGGGAGTTGCTGTAACTAAGGCAAGCAATGTCCAATCTGCCCCAAACTTCACACACTTGATAAAAGTCCTGTCCTGAACACATGTCCATGCCCATATTCAGTTATAGTCATAGCGCCACCTGCTGGCGACAGGAAGTGACATGTTTAATACTTTTATGGTCTCCTGACAGCATATTAAAATGTGCCAGCAAGTTCTAAACAGGCTAGCAACATGCTAGAAAAATGTTAGCAAAGCACTTAGCTAAGTGCTAAAGCATGCTATTAATACAGTGAAAGAGGAAGTTGCTGTAACTCAGGCATGCAATGTCCAATCTAACCCAAACTTCACACATTTGATAAGAGTCCTTCCCTGAACACATCTACATGACAATATTTGGTTATGATAATAGCGCCACCTACTGGCAACAGGAAGTGATGTTTTTAACAATAGGCTATGATGCACTATTAGCAACATACTAAAATATGCAATTAAGTACTAAACATGCTAATGTAGCTTTTAAGCTATCAAAAATACACGGAGTCAAGGTTGGTGCAGGAGAACACAACTGGCGTATTTTTATTTTTTAATTTTCTGTGTCTTAACCATGCATCAACAAACTCTCAAACTCTTAAAGGGGACATGTCAAATATGCATGTGTGTGTGTATGCCGGTGATGTGTGAATTATGGATCAGTGATGTGTGGATTGCTTGTATCTATTGCTATTGTGCCCCTACACTAGAAACATTCTAAATCATGCTAGCAACACCTAGCTGACTGCTAAAGCATGCTATTATCATCATGAAACAGGAAGTTGTTGTAACTCAGGCATGCAATGTCCAATCTACCCCAAACTTCACACATTTGATAAGAGTCCTTCCCTGAACACATCTACATGACAATATTTGATTATAGTAATAGCGCCACCTATTGGCAACAGGAAGTGACGTTTTTAACAATATGATGCACTATTAGCAACATACTAAAATATGTAATTGAGTACTAAACATGTAAGAAACATTCTAAATCGTGCTAGCAACACCTAGCTGACTGTTAAAGCATGCTATTATCGTCATGAATCAGGAAGTTGTTGTAACTCAAGCATACAGTGTCTGATCTGCCCCAGACTTCACATGTGTGATAAGAGTCCTGGCCTGAAGACATCTATATGCCAATATACATTTAGTCATAGCGCCACCTGCTGGCAACAGGAAATGGCATGCTTCACACTGTAATTCACTCCCAGGAACACATTTCAATATGCCAAGAAGTACCAAACATACTAGAAACATGTTAAATCATGCAACACTTGGCTAAGTGCTAATGTATGCGATTAACGCCATGAAACAGGAAGTTGTTGTAACTCAGGTGTACAATGTACGATCTGCTCCAAACTTCACACGTTTGATAATATTTCTGGCCTGAACACATCTACATGGCAACATTCAGTTGCGGTCAAAGCGCCACCTGTTGGCAGCAGGAAGTGTGGCACTTTTAAATGATTTTGCCATAATTCTCCTGTATTTACTCGCTTACTTGCATGTCGCCCACTGTTCACTGTTTTCCTGAAGTCAACGGGTGGCAGTGAGCCCGGGTGCGAGGGCCCTTTCATCGCTGCTTGCAGCTTTAATTATTATTATTATTATCATCATTTTCTCACCAATAAATGCTGGAAGTTATACTTATTGTATTGAATTTCATAGCCAAGTTGTGACCTCAAGCTGGGGATTTCTTGTGTGGGTGGGTGTTGATATTGGGGTGAAAATGTTGATTTTGTACAGATGCATTGTGTTGTTTTCTGAAAAGCACTTGAAAATCAATAGAAAATGTTAATCACAAATTTCTAGGCACTCACAGTCCATTATGTATATTTGGTGATACTTAGTGATATTCATAAATTAATTGAAATATTTATAAAGTGGTAAATATTGTGTTGAGTGATATAATGTACAGAAAAAAAGCGCACACTAAAACAAATTTTATTATTGCGTACTATCTGACTTCTAAATGCATACAGAGATATTCAAGGCATGTGTGAATCAGTCCTGTTGTACATATTTTTTTACCTGCACTGCTCCACCACAGTCCACTCCTGAAACTTAATCATTCTGATTTGTTTTTCTGTATTTTTCCAGTTTTTTCCCCCCAAACAGAAACTATGTGACTGTACAGAACTTAGAGTTAGTTCACCCAAAAATGAAAATAATGTCATTTATTACTACCCTCATGTCGTTTCACACCCATAAGACCTTCGTTCATCTTCGGACACAAATTAAGATATTTTTGTTGAAATCCGATGGCTCCGTGAGGCCTCCATAGGGAGCAATGACATTTCCTCTCTCAAGATCCATTAATGTACTAAAAACACATTTAAATCAGTTCATGTGAGTACAGTGGTTCAATTAATATTATAAAGCGAAGAGAATATTTTGGTGTGCCAAAAAAACAAAATAACGACTTATTTAGTGATGGCCGATTTCAAAACACTGCTTCAGGAAGCAGAGAGGAAATGTGAGAGAGGAAGTGTCATTGCTCCCTATGCAGGCCTCACGGAGCCATCGGATTTCAACTAAAATATCTTAATTTGTGTTCCGAAGATTAATGAAGGTCTTACGGGTGTGGAACTGTGAGTAATAAATTACAGGATTTTCATTTTTGGGTGAACTAACCCTTTAAAAATGGTAAAAATGTCTGCGTACTGGAATATGAATATAGGTCACAGAAACATACCACATCAATTTGAAAGTAAACAGAAGACACTTTGATGAAATAATTATTATTATAATTAATAAATAAACAATACAAGCAGAGTATGGATCTTTGAATAGGCCAGCAATAGCCAGTTAGCTTTAAGAGCATAAGATCCACCCTCCCATTAAAAATGCTCTCCAAAGCCTCGCCTCTAAAACAAATGACCGCACACACAGCCAGAGCAGAGTTTGCTTTGCACAGCATCACAGTGCGCAGTGTTATGCAAATACATATGTTGAAAGACAGGTAAGACATCCTGTAATTGCATTCAGACCGAATACAATGATTGGACGAAAAATATATTGTTTTATAAGTGCATAATCAAACACCTTTACCTCATTCTTTATTATTCTCAGGGTAGGGAAGCAATTCAAATCTGATCTAAATTAGTATAATACTTTAAAATACTTATAATCAGACAGAACACTTCTCTGCGGTCTGTTCTGGCTCAACGACTTAATCAATGCCACAGGATGCAAAGTTAGTTATAAACAGAGTTGGGCAAATTACTTCCAGAATGTAATACATTATAAATTACTAGTTACTGTCATTTGAAAGTAATTAGTTACATTACAATATTACTGTCTCTGAATTTTAATGTGTTACATTACTTTTGAGATATTTTTACCAAAATAACCACAGAAGTATGACAGCATAAAATGCAAAAATATAGTTTATTGCTGCTCATTACCACATCGCCCTCCACTGGATGTATATAGCATAAATGACTGTAGGCCAGTGATCCTCCGGGGGGCTTGGAGATAATATATTTAAATAAATTTTTAAGTTAATATAATTCATTAATCATAATATAAGGTCGTTAAGTTAAATATTAACAAACACCACCTCTATTCTGCATATTCTGCAATTGTTTTGGAGCAGCCCAAGCCGTTTCTCATTGTGCTGTGTGAAATACAGATTGAACAGAGGATCAAAACACCCAACCGCATCAGTAATATAGTAGGCCTATACGCAAATATCTCCCAGATGGATAAAGAAAACCAGTGTCGCTAAAGTTTTGATTGATGATGATTGTAATGAAGGTAAAGACGATTACAGTGACATGCAGGAGTCTACATTAAGCATGAGCGAGTCCATTATTGATGCGCAAAAAAACTGGTGTATATGCTCTTGCAGCTCACTGATATTTCTCCATCTGTTGCTTTGTCTTGCTCGTGCTCTCGTCTCATCTCTTTCTTTCTTTCTCTTCTCCAACCCCGAAGCTCTCTCGGTTATCTTAGTGTTAGCATGGCATGGGTCAGGTGTTTTTTTCAAGTGCTATTTCTAGAAAATTCCCTCAGTGCCGCACATAGATTGCAATATTGTACTTGACTATTACATTCTTGTCCTTTTCACTGAAAATAATGAGATTAACATCTCAACCATCGAATTCCATCAGCAGGAAATAGACATATTGGTGCTGGAATGTCTTGCGGTGTTGGTAAAAAAATAAAACTAACACCACTTAATTTGGGTTAAAAAGCATTGTTGTAACGTGCGTTACTGAGATTGTAACGAATATAATATTACCCAAATTTTATTAGTAATGTGTTATATTACTACGTTACAGCAAAAAGTAATATTGTAATTGTAATATAAATACTGTAATATAATTAGGGCCCGAGCACCGATGGTGTGAGGACCCTATTGGAATTGCTCAGCCAATTTCTTCTTCCCAAATGAATCGCATTTTGAGGGCCTAAACGTTCTCAAAACATGAAACTTTGCACACGTGTCGGATGTGGTGAAAATTTACATCTGATATGGTTTCAGAATTAGTTTGGCAAAAATGGCTCGATAGCGCCACCCTACAAAATTTCAATTAAGCGCCCTTCGTGCTACGTTTCACGTACAGTTATGAAATTCGGTAGACAGATGTAACAGCCCAATACCTACAAAAA
The DNA here is from genome assembly GCA_028476615.1 of Culter alburnus. Taxonomy (NCBI): domain Eukaryota; kingdom Metazoa; phylum Chordata; class Actinopteri; order Cypriniformes; family Xenocyprididae; genus Culter; species Culter alburnus. The sequence goes on from JAOTNS010001264.1 coordinate 8,554, forward strand.
AGCCCCTGGGTGCAAAGTTTGTAAACCCAACAGGAAGTGAGATATTTTGAATTTTCTCTACAAAATTTTGGCAGTTTTTGCCATTTCCACATGTTGTACTTTAACGACTCCTCCTACAGCTTTTATCAGATCAATGTCATATTTGGTCAGTTCTAATCTAAAGGCCTTTGAGACGAAATTGCGAAGATCTAGAGCATGCAACGTCAACTGGCGGCCCGCGGGCCAATCCGGCCCGCCAGAGATTTCCATCCGGCCCCCAGAATAATACTGAATTCAGGAATAGCCTTGTAAGAGGAAAAAGTTTAGGGCTGGTCCGAATACCATTTTTTGATGAACATCGACTATTCGAAGCTTCGGAGAGAGGGGCTGAACATATTTTTCTCTCTAATAAAGGCAGGAATCTGTGTCTGTATGTCCGTTTGCATTTTTATTATTTCGAGAACCGTTCAATCGACTTCACAAGGGAGTGCAGTCGCATTTGGTGCAATATAGATGGACGCGAGACGCGACACATTAAGATTAATAAACTTTTAGTAAAATACAGTCAGAGCAGCGCGAGCGGGAAGCGGCGCACCTCACGCGGGCAGGGCTTATGCTCCGAGAACGGACACTGCACTAGTGATATTATAAAACGCGCACACACACAGGTCTGTTAAATTAAGCAATACTTTTAAGGTAGTCTAATACTTTTCTAACAAATTGGCACAGTAAGGGTAGATTTAAATAAAGAAAAAACTAAATTTAAATAAAGAAAAAACGAAATTTAAATAAAGAAAAACGAAATTAAGTTAAATTAAAAATTAATTTAAATTGATAATAACGGGTAAAAATGCTAATACATTTTGTTTCTATTATTCTATTTTCCACAACGTCAAAGCAACAAAACACAAGCTCAGACATGCACTTCGGTCCATACAAACTCTGCTGTTCTGCGCTCTAGCCAGAGAACACTCCCGTTGCTGGAACCATAGGGCTGGAAGAACACGCGTCGGTTCTATTTCTAGCGGCACACGTTTTCTGCGTGGCTCGAGCGCGCCTGAGAAGCGTGTCTCAGTGTGCAACTCCAACCTGTAAATATGGGAGCCGAAAAAATAAAAACGGACACGCCACGCAGCTGGACGCTCACGCAGCCATGTGTCGCCGGCCTTATTCAAGGGGGAATGAGAACCGTTTTTTATTTTTAAAACTAACTAAACAAAAAGCCTTCTGAAAAGTAGCTTGTGCCATAGCCTACCTTCAGTCAAGAATGACGATAAACGCGTTCTCTCATTGAACATCTTTATTGTTTCACGTGCTCATTTTTTCACAAATGTCAAAATTTTCCTTGCCTGGATTTGCGCACAATTGCGTGACAGATGGACAGCTTGACAGCCTCACAAATATGAAGCCTAAAATATCGCTATCGCCCCTGGTGCTGCTGCAGTACAGGTAATATGTAAAAAATACATAAATTGGAATTAGAATTAGTATATCAATAATAACATATTAGGATACAATTCGAATTTTATTTTATATTACGAGTATCTGGCCCTTACAGTGTCTGCAGTGAAAATTCTGGCCCTTGGACAAATAGTGTTGATGACCCCTGATCTAGAGTTTCGCTGAAGGCGTGTTTCGTGGCGGCCTGGCAAAGTTCGCTGTTTCGCCATGAACAGGAAGTGTTGGAACTCGGGCATACAATGTCTGATCTGCCCCAACTTCACATGTTTTATTAGAGTCCTGGCCTGAAGACATCTATATGACATATTCAGTTACAGTCATAGCGCCACCTGGGGGCAACAGGAAATTACCTGTTTTTACCCTGTGATTAACTCCTCATAGCGATTAACCAGATCAACATCATATATGGCCAGTCTAATCTTAAGGCCTTTGAGATGTTAATTGCAAAGATCTTGAGTTTTCGTGAAGGGCGTGTCCGTGGCGGACCTGACAAAGTCTGATGTTTCGCCATGTAAGGTGAATCACTTTTTTGAGGGCCGAACATACTCGAAACTCATGAAACTTTGTAGATCATCAGAAGTGGTGAAATTTACATCTGATATTGGGTTTCAGAATTAATGTGTGGCTCAAATGCTCGATCGTAGCACCACCTAAAAAATTTCAACGAGTGCCCCTGACACTACGTTTCACGTCAGGTATGAATTTGGTACCACATTTAACAGCCCAATACCTACAAAAGTCTCTTGGAGGAAATCTGAAAACCAACAGTAAGTCAGATATTTTGAATTATCTTTGCAAAATTTGTGCAGTTTTTTGCCATTTCCACCAGACGTTGTACTTTAATGAACTCCTCTATAGCTTTAATCAGATCAACATCATATTTATTCAGTCTAATCTAAAGGCCTTGAACTTAAATTGCGAAGATCTAGAGTTTCCACTGAAGGGCATGTCCGTGGCGCCCTGACAAAGTTTGATGTTTCGCCATGAACAGAAGTTGTTGTAACTCGGCATACAATGTCTTATCTGCCCCAAACTTCACCTTTTTTTATTAGAGTCCTGACCTGAACATCTATAGGACAATATTCATTTACAGTCACAGCGCCACGGGGGCAACAGAAATTACATGTTTTTACTGTGATTAACTCCTCATAGAGATTAAACCAGAATCACATCATGTAGGCCCTCAATCTTAAGGCCTTTGAGATGTTAAATATCAAAGATCTTGAGTTTTTGTTGAATGGGCGGTGTCCGTGGGCGACTGACAAAGTCTGATGTTTCGCCATGAAAGAGGAAGCTGTTGAACTCAGCATACTATGTCTGATCTGCCCCAAACTTCACATGAGTGATAAAAGTCCTGGCTAAAGACTCTATATGACATATTCAGTAGCTATATCGCCCCTGTTTGCAGCAGGAAGTGTGGCACTTTTACATGATTTTTTGCTATAATTCTCCTTATTTACTCCTTACATGCATGGTCGCCCCTTTTCACTGTTTTCCTGAGGCCAACAGGGGGCGATTAGCCCGGGTGCGAGGGCCCTTTCAACGCTGCTTGCAGCTTTTATTTTTTGTAATGCTTTACTCCCAACACTGGTTATAAAGCTATAGTTCATTTATTTATTACAATCAGTATTTCTAGCAGTACAAGTAATCTGTACAAGTATTAAATGAAGTAAAATCAAAAGTTATTTACTCGAGGCAATATCAGCATGGTTCTGGTGCCAAGAAAGCTCTCAGAGTTCTTCACATTTAAGCCTATTATGGACAGTCTGACCTCTTGAGGTCATCTTCTTTGGAATTCCCCTCATAACTTATCAGTCTCTTGCAGACATTTTATCAAATCCGAAGTCTTGAGGTTTCATGAGCTCCAGGAAATTTCTCAGGACTTGTCTTTAAAAGCCTTTTGCCTCTTTCTTTCCTCTTTAGCAAAGCTCTATCTAATACATGTTTTTTTCTCTCTACTCTACCAGCCTCTAATAAATGCGTAAAAACACACTTGTAGCATCTTCTTAATAAACTACTTAAAAAAATCAATTACAATAAAGTTGTAGTGTCTTCTTAATAAATCAGTTACAACAATAAAGTGTGTTTTCTCTATTCTTAATAAAACATGTTCTTAATAAACACAGTGTGGTCTTTTCCTTATCTCTTTGACCTTGAATTTAACTCTGTACAGCTGCTTCTACACATACATATAACTCTGCAATGCTCTCTAGTCTAACACTCACAGTACTACTGGGTGATGACTTTAGACATCATATGAATGTTAATTTTATTGTATTACAAATACAATACCTATGTAATAGTTTCATAATTACCTATATAAGGCTTTTTCCAGGAAATAACCTTTGTACATATACATTAGCCAAATATGTCAAACAATGAGGACAGCATAATTGTATTCTTATGTACATACCCAACAATATTATCTAAATAAATTTAGACCACTTTACTTAATGAAAAATTTCAACAAGCATAACAAAAATTTCTGGAAAATAATCACCTACCCTGCCTTTAAGCCACAAACAGAAAGACAGCAAAGCCAATTGTAACAGACATAGTTTAATCAGTCTGCATCATGCATTTATATTTTTAGGTGACAACATTGTTCATTAATGCACTATGTAAATATTAGAAAAAAAAGGTTAAGATTAATGAAAATAATGTTTACATACAGATATAGTGTTCTCTATAAAGTCACTTAGTTTCTAGTGTTCTTATACAATCATTGCTGTGCTATCTTAGCTTGTAGTGTAACTGATCGATCCATTCTTGCTCATCATGGTTGTTATTCAGACTGTAGCTGGAAAACACACATACAAGTGGTGAGATGATATATAGACAGACAAGTCATGTTACAGATAACCACTTTAAAAGAACAGAAAACAGTCAGAGCTTTAAACTGAGATTGTAATTTCTTGCAAATATTGAGTTTTTCTTATTGAGAATTCATGTTTACCTTCAAGCTTATCCTGCAGTTCTTTTGCATCATTGTTCTTTTCATTTTTCCCAGAATGGTCACAGTGAGTTTAGCAGCACCATCCACTTCACACTGATCAATCATACATTGAACATATCACATCTTTCTGCTTTCTCCAGTTTACATTTGGGGAGTTTTTGAAGGCTGCCACACCTTCAGTCAAATGCACTTGAAATCTTCAGTTCTCGTGAGTCCAGATTTTCCAGATACTCGAGGAGGATCTCACGCACAGGTCTGTTGCCTACAGCTAATGACAAAACACATTTTTTAAAAAAAGTCTTGTAGTATATAAAGTAATCATAAATTAATTGAAAACAGTATTTTCTTTTGCTTACCATTTGAGCTATAAGATTCTCTGCGTACATCTGCAATAGCAGAAAATTGGTAAATTACAATTAAACAAAATGCAGTATTGTGAATTTTGGATTTCCTTAATACATGTTCGCTCTAAACATTTCATAATGTTTAATGAGCATATGCTTAAATCACTGCTAAAACAAGGAATTTTATTGTCACATACCCATTGAAGAAATACTCTGACTATAATCAGCTGAAAGGATAAAGGGAAACAAAAATATTTGAATTATTTAAATAGCATAAAATTAATCCTATTTGCATGAAGTTAGAGAAGAAATAATGTACTTGGATGAGTGACTGGAACAAGTTTTAACAGACAGTAATGTCAAATAGTTAGTCTGATAAATAAAGTTCATTACATTTGCTTCAATCACCTAGTTTAAAACTGCATTTAGCACTTGTTCTATGACATAAAGCTTATGACAATGGCTCTAGGAAAGGCTTGTGGTCTGTGGCAGGCATCAGTTCTGTCTCAGTCTTAACAGCCTTCCTGTTTGGCATTGGTAGTGCATGTCTACATCACTGAATTAAATCATTTTGACTTAAAATTCTAGAGGTATAAATCTTCATTCAGAATAAATTGTTAACATTTACAGTACATAATGTTGGGGTGTCTTGTTCATCAGCTGACCATACTACTAGTGCTTGACTCCAAACAAGATGAAGCTCAAAACAAATGTCTGAATAATCTTACCTTGACGTATTTTGACATCCCATACAACTCCTTTGTGATGTTGCGACATCAGCTGAAGGTAAAAGTCCTCTTTTGGAGAATCAATGAATACTTCAAAGAAATTTGGTTTATGGGCTTGTACTTGAGTTGTAACTGCTGTGATGGAGAGAAAGGAAGGGGTTAGAAGGTTTGATGAGGGCATTGGTGCCATTTGGGGTGGGTAGGGGGCAGGGATGGGCAGTATTTATGATACAGTATTTTCACATACAAACTAGTATTTTATTTGTATTTGATAGGGTTGATGAAAATGGCTTTGTATTTTGTATTTTTGTAGTTTTAAAATACTTTGTAAGAAGTCTACATGATGACATCATAAAAATGCGGCCTCTGATTGGTGCTTTCTCAGTAGTTTGCAGATACTTGTTGAGATCAGAACAGAAGTTAAGTTTAGATGTTGGTTTTAGCCTTGGTTAAATAGTTTACCAATTTATATAATGTCTTGAAAACATTACCGAGCATCACCCCCTATAATTTAGTATTAACAATCAAATGATCTTGGTTAAAAACTAGTTGCTATGAATAGAGGATCCAGTCAGTTATCTTATGAATGACTTGTCATTGAGTCAGTGTTGCTGATGCAAAGTAGGCCCTTCGTTACCAAACACCAAGTAACTAAATTAGGATACAATGATGAGTCATTTGCAAACATTATACTGTTGGTTACTTCATCTGGGAGATCACAGGGATATGTGAATTTTTGATCTGTTAAAGCCACGATATGTAAATTTTCGCTGCTAGAGGTCACTCATTCAGTCGCTTATCCTTGATTTTGTGGAATCATGGGATGTGTTGTCTTCACGTCTACAGCCGGTGGAAAAGAATCGGGACGGGACTCAGGCAGAAATCATGTTGATGGATGAGATTATTAATGTTACTGAGTGATGTTGGAGCTGAACGAGACCGCTGGAGCGAATGTTAATGAGAGACGAGCGCGACACATGCCTCAAGAGCAGCGGAACTTTTATTATGCCACAGTTGCTGCTTCCGTTGTTTTTTGGCCATATGTGGGGTAATGTGTGCTGTTTATCATATTAGATACATTTTTGTATCCTTGAGATGATTTTTGTAGGGGTATGCAGGGGTATGCAGGGGTATGCAGAAAATTAGCTTCCACACTGAATTACAATAAATAACAATACAATTATTACCATAGGTATGATTTCAGAAATGCACTCAGATTTCCTCATTTTCTCCAGCGTCTTCAGTGAAAACCAAGTCTTCATCAGAAGTGAGCATTCAGGCCCTGGCTTTGAGATAGCCTTGCTATCTGTCTCATTTTCTTCAACAGCCTACAGAGAGGAAATGTCATACTTTTCCAGATGTATATATTTTTTTCTTCCATAAAGCCAAGACACTTTGAGAGGCAGGAATATGATCATCTTTAGTTTTTTACTGTTCATTTCAATTACACTTACCTCTATCATTCTGTTTATCACTTGGAATAGTACACATGAAGTGTCATGTGGGATTTCAAAGTTTGATAGGTCAGTGCTTCACAGTGATAATTCACAGGGAAGCCCTGCCTCACAAGAACACCTTTAGGGGAGAACGTGTGGTCCAGAAGCTTGGCATGGAATCGAGTTAACTTGCATTTCTCAAATGAAATTCCACTGTCTTCAACATGAATAATTCTCGCTGCATCTTTAATGGGGGGTCCACTGCAATGTATTAAATTTGATCATGATAAACAGATGAAAACTAAGCAAGCATTACAATTAGTGTATTGTACATAATATATAAACTGCTTTTTCTTGCTTAAAACAAAACCAACTAAAATCTAAACATTTTAATTACACTCAAACACTGAGTTGTACACTAACGTGTACCTGAGATATTGTGGCACTGATAGATATATGCTACACAAAATAATAAATACAATATAGGTAGATGGAACAGTATGACTTTTTGTAAAGCTGCTTTGAAATAATGTGTATTGACACAAATACAAATATAGTGCTGTACAAATATATTTTACTGACTTGATTAATTATAATAAAATTACCTAAACACAGGAAGTGAGGTAGATAGACTGCCGTCAGTTTTCCTGAGATGATGGCAATATCCATCAAGGGGCCACACGGTGTAAAATGCTCCATTTCTGGAATATCACTTACACATTCCCAGTCACGAATAAGATACTCTATTTGAACATCATGAGAGCATTCAATACGAAGACCAGTCCCCTGCATTCATAACACCCTGATGCAAGATCCATTCTGTGGACAAAGATTCATTTAGGATTACCATTTCTGTAAATAAAATATGTACAATGAATAAAAGAGATGCAAAGATGCAGTAGGTACAGCACCTGTACTTCATGTGTGCATCATTTGAGATCACAGAGGGTTCAATCAGGTCCCATTCAGATGATTCCTGAGACAATATGTTAGGATTAAAGATAAACTACATTGCAGCAATTACAACTAGATTAACATTTGTTTTCTAAAATAATTAATATTTAAAATAATACATTTTAACTGAAAAGATCATAACCAAACCATCTCACTAAGATCCCAGTGTGTGTTCCCCTGGTCTTGTGTTGACTTTTATATTATTTTCTGTTATGCGCCATGTTTGTAGTTTTTTGTTATGAAGGGTGACCTCAAAAACAAAAAAAGAGCTGGATTCAAATGCAGTGAGTTCAGGGAACAAATGAGTGCACCAAACATAACACCATGTTGAACAAGACTCAACAAGAAACACTGGTTTAACTTGGGTAACTGGCAAACAAGACACGCCTGGGAACAACTCAAAGAACATTGTGCTTTCAAGTCCTCCTAGGAAGTTCGTATTTACGAGGTGGGAAGTCGTGTGTACGACGGTAGGTGCATTCAAGTCACTTTCGTCGGAGTATGATGGCGGTGTGCCTTCTCTAAATTACACAAAATAACAACACTTCTACTTTTTTATGTTTTTAATTATTTATGAAGCCATTGAAAACGTTATTGTTACATATTACATTTTATATTATGATGCTATCGTACTTTTTTTGCTGGGAATCAGCTTACTTCGTTGTAAATAGAAAAGCTACAATGTCACTGCTAAATACCGTAAGTATTGGTATTTCACTATGTTTCTGACTGACATGCCCCCAACTTGTACAGATCGGGGCTTAAAGAAATCCCAAGCTTCCCACTCGTATTTACGACATTGTGGTGCCATTCATGTGCGTTCAGCTTGTAAATACGATCTTTCCGACATGACTTGAACGCACCATAAATCAACAAGAAAAACTACAAAGGACCACAAAACATGGCACAGAAAGGAAATAACATAAAAGTCCTCCCAAGACCAGGGGAACATAGGCTGGGGCAAGACAATAATAGAAAATAGGAAACATTGTTTGTAGCAACTCATAATGTAATAACTGCGCATAATGTAAAAACTGCATGTAATGTAATAAGTATTACATTAATATTGTAATAAATCGTAATAAAATCTTGAGCTCATAATGTAATAATTTTTACGTTGAGAAATTTATTACATTATAAACTCCCCAAAAACATTCATTTTTCATATTGTAGTAGCTTTAAAACATAAAAACATGAGTATTCCCTTACAGTACATTTTTAAAAATCTAAATCCGGTCTTAAACTACCTGCGTAATGCAACACACACACACACACGCACCACACGCACACACACACACACACACACACACCACACACCTCATTGCTATATTGATACTGTGGGGGGGATTTACAACATTTTTACACAGTGTTGGACTCCATATCCCATCATCCTCCCTGATTCTCATTATGTGATTTGGTTTGCTATCCTTTGTTTAATAAATACCCTGTTTATAGAAGTCCGTTTAAGCCTCATCCCTGCTGCAACTAAACCATTACAATATGAATAAAGAAGTAGAAGTAAAGTATAAGTAGTAGTATGGTAGTAGTAGTTATAATAATAAAAATATAGTAATAGTAGTAATTGTACCATCAGTAATCTGATGGATTTTTTAAGGCAGGTTTAGACTGGATTTAGATTTTTAAAATGTTCTGTAAAAGAATATGAGTGCATTATGTTTAATAAAAATATGAGAATAATAATAATCAGTGGCGTATCGTCTGGGCATGCAAGGTATGCACGTGTCGTGCATATGGGCCCGGGCAGATTGGTGGCCCGCTATTATGGGCTTAACCCCAAAGTATACTTCAGGCGTCCGCGCACCGTCTGCATAGTGTAATTTCTCATCAGGAGGACTCGCGGATGTCCACACTCCCCGTCCGCATGCAGCCCAATTTTTATGATGGCACGAACAGTGTGTGTACTGTACAACAGCCTATGCGAGAGTAAATTGAGTGCTTGAAAACAAAAGTCCACTAGATAGTGTGCAGTGCACACGTCGAACATGTCTTTCTGCACTCAAATACTTTCAAAGGCTTGCACGCGCGTCTGTGAACCCGTGACAGCGAGACAGAACTTGTGAGCGCGAGACAGAACCCGTATACATACAGTGGTGTGAAAAAGTGATTGCCCCCTTCCTGATTTTTTATATTTTTGCATGTTCGTCACACTTTAATATTTCAGATCATCAAACAAATTTAAATATGAATCAAAGATAACACAGGTAAACACAACATGCAGTTTTTAAATGAAGGGAAAACAAAATCCAAACCCACATGGCCCTGTGTGAAAAAGTGCTTGCCCCCGCTGTTAAAACATAACTTAACTGTTTATCACACCTGAGTTCAGTTTCTCTAGCCACACCCAGGCCTGATTACTGCCACACCTGTTCACAATCAAGAAATCACTTAAATAGGACCGCCGGACAAAGTGAAGTAGACCAATATCATCAAAGCTAATCATGTGAGACCAAAGAAATTCAGGAACAAAGAGACAGAAAGTAATGAGATCTATCAGTCTGGAAAAGGTTATAAAGCCATTTTCTAAAGCGAACCACAGTGAGAGCCATTATCCACAAATGGCAAAACATGGAACAGCGGGTGAACCTTCCCCGGAGTGGCCGCCTACCAAAATTACCCAAGAGTGCAGCAACGACTCATCCAGAGATCACAAAAGACCCACAACAACATCCAAGAGAACTGCAGGCCTCACTTGCCTCAGTTAAGGTCAGTGTCATGACTCCACCATAAGAAAAGACTGGGCAAAAAGAGTTCGAAGACGAAAAACGCTGCTGAGCAAAAATAAATAAAGGCTCGTCCAGTTTTGCCAGAAAAACATCTTGATGAACCCAAGACTTTGGGGAAAATACTCGGTGGACGACGAGACAAAAGTTTGAACTTTTGGAGGTGTGTGTCCATTATGGTGTAAAAGTAACACACATTTCAGAAAAAGAATCATCCCAACAGTAAATATGGTGGTGGTAGTGTGATGGTCTGGGGTGTTTTTTGCTGCTTCAGGACCTGGAGACTTGCTGTGATCAATGGAACTGAATTCTGCTGTTACCAAAAAAATCTGAAGGACAATGTCCGGCCATCTGTTCGTGACCTCAAGCTGAAGGGAACTGGGTTCTGCAGCAGGGACAAGATCCAAAACACACCAGCAAGTCCACCTCTGAATGGCTGAAGAAAAACAAAATGAAGACTGTGGAAGTGGCTAGTCAAAAGTCCTGACCTCAATCTATTTGAGATGCTGTGGCATGACCTTAAAAAGGCATTTCATGTTTGAAAAACCCTCCAATGTGGTGAATTACAACAATTCTGCAAGATGAGTGGGCCAAAATTCCTCCCCAGCGCTGTAACAGATCATTTGCATGTAATTGCAAATGCTGACTGCAGTTGTTTGCGAAGGGGGTGTCCAACCAGTATTAGGTTAGGGGCAAGCACTTTTTCACACAGGGCCAGTGGGTTGGATTTTGTTTTCCCTTCATAATAAAACCTTAATTTAAAAACTGCATGTTGGTTTACTTGTTATCTTTGATTCATATTTAAATTTGTTGAGGACCTGAACATTAAAGTGTGACAAACATGCAAAAAATAACAAAAATCAGGAAGCAGGCAAGCACTTTTTCACACCACTGTATGTTCAGAAAAATTAAGTATAAGAATAATGTTGTCAATAGCTTGCTATAGCCTATCTATGTTAAATGTACGAAAAATGTACTGAAAATCATTAAGAATTGATGATCTATTGTATTTGCGGGTATTCGCTTTTCTGACATTTTTAAAGTGGGTTTCTGAAACTATGCACACAGTAATGTAAGCAGTACAAAATTTTAAGTCATATTGTTTAAAACGACTACTTCTGCACATTTTAAGATACTGCAACAAGATATGAATAAATGTAACTCGTACATTCACGGGGTGGATACTTTTTATTCAACAAAATAAAATGCAAATAAATGTGATGGAAACATATTTAGAATAAACTTTTAGTAAATTTATTAAGAATAAAACACGCATTAAAAAAGTCTGTGACAGAATAATTAATTCATAAGTGGAATAATATAGTACTGTAGTGCAGTTGTTGTCATTTTTTACCATTTTGTCTGCATGTCAGTGATAATATCTTATTCATATTAAAGTTCTGGGACTCATTCACATAAGACGCTTCGGACTCTTCGAAACCGAAGGGGGCCTGTAAAAATTGTTTTGCATATGGTTCCAGGGCTGACTTGCTACTCCAATGATAATAATAATTGCATGAATATTTAAATGTTGAATTTCGCAGGTAGTTTAAGACCAGATTAGATTTTAAAAATGTACTGTAAGGGAATATATTTTTTATGTTTTAAAAGCTATTACAATATATGAAAATATGACATGTTTTTGGTGAGTTTATAATGTAATACATTTCTCATAATGTAAAAATTATTACATTATGAGCTCAATTTTATTATGTGTTGAGAAAATTATTACATTATGAACATTGTATTAACAATAATAATGTAATACTTATTACATTATGTGCAGTTTTACATATGAGTTGCTACATTGTTAGAAGCGGGTTAAAAAAAAATACAGCTTCACTGCTTTCACTTACCCTGACACTGACACAGGTTCGACATTGTCTATGTGATGCTTGACAGAATAAAAGATAAAAGAACATCAGCCATAAACTAACAACAACAAAATACAAAACAAATTCTACATTTGAATAGAAAATGTTCCATGTTCTTTTTTCCTTGTTGGAGCTTTAGTGTGTCCCAGTATACTGATCACTGATAAAATGCAAAGACAATGCAGATAAAGTGTTCTTATATAGATGGTAGTGTCTTTCATGATATTATCATTAATGAAAAATGGAAATTCAATCAAATGTGTTACAATATGCAAAGTAAATAAAACATTTTAATATTTTAAAATTAATGTGTTTGTGATAGTTATATACATGCTTTTTCAAAGTATACAGAATTATTACTCACGTCTGATGTTGTAGGCTACAGGGCATTTAATTTTAAAGCCAAGATAGAATGAAACATAGCCTTGACCACGCACACTGGCTGGATGGTGAGGGGTTACTTCAATCTGGTTAGCTCCTCTCAGAGCAAAGACCCTATGGTCTCTAACTTCCCCCTGGACTCGATGGAGGTCCTGGATTTCAGCTTTCTCATCGCCTTTGGTTAGAACATCCATTTGATGTTGGTCTACTTTTGATCTGTGCACCAATCTCTGCAAATTTTCACCTTTCCCAAGGAAAAAGAGAGGCACCAAGTACCGTGAGCGCAGGTGCTTTTTGTACGTCCTCTCAAAGGCTTGATGCATATATTTTACTGACTCAGCAAGGTTTGGCCGGTTTGGTGTCCCTTGATTCAGTTCATCCTCTTCAGGCCAAAACAACAAAAGCACCAGAAGATAAAACTCTGGGCTTCTGTACCTTTTTTCTGCCTGCCAGTATCTCATTATTATGTTTTGAAGCTCTTTCTTTGGAATGAGAAACTGAGATGTGGGTGACTTGTTGCACAAAATGATGTTGGCGAGAATATAATTTTGGTTATCATCAGCATTATTTAAACTGCATCTGAGGATCTTCTCTAACTCTGTCTTACTGATGTCTTGATCTAAGAGCTGCAGTAACCCTGGAAAAGTATTGGCTTGTTTCAGTTCAAGGATTTGCTGCTCACTTCGGCAGCCCTGTTCCCCTTGTATCACATACCTCCTGTAGGCATTCATCAACATCACTGTCGAAAGTATGGTGGTTCCTGTTTTTCAATGCTTGGTTTTGAGTATGTCAGTATAACACTGAAAAAAATATTTTTTGCCTTGATTTTCATCTTTGAGGTTCTTGAGAAACTGTTATATCTTTTAAGTTTTTGGTCTTTAAATGAAGAGCCAAGAGATGTGACTGATGTTTTCCCTCTGAGAAACTCTGCCCACTGTGAACTGTGCTGTGTGAGAGCATCAAAAAGTATCTTGATAACTTGGATGTAACCAAATATGCCCCTTATATTAAAAGTGTTTGGAACATTGCTGTTTCTAATATCTGACTCTTGCTCTTCTTCAGCTTTTTCTGACTCCTCTTTGAATGCTTTAGTAGCAGAAACTGCATGCTCTAAAACTCTACGAGCAGAAATTTGGTGATGCTTTATCCTTGACTGTTTTCCTCAGTCTGTTTTTGTAAAACTTGTCCCAGTGTATCTCTACTAAAAGAATTCTTTGGATCTCTTTGAATGGCACATTTGGCAAACTCTTCTGCCTTTGTGTAGTCTCTTAGTTTGATGTAATAGAACCTTGCAAGAGCTTGAGGATAGTAGGCATCTTTGTAATACAGTTTCGAGGCAAACTGCAACACAGATGTGCAGTTTGCTGAGTTCATTTGGTGGTCTTCTTCCATGATGTCAAGAATGAGTTTTGAAAACTTGTCATCCTCTTGTTCACCTTTTTGTCTTGTGATCAGAATGTCTTTGCAAATGTGTAGAAAGTGAGTCTGCTTGTTCAATGTTTTCACAATAGAATACAGAAATCTGTGTGTTATGTCACCTCTTGTCATAGAGCAGGCAAACAGCATTTGGATACAAGCATCAGCAATCATAGGATGTGCAATACAGACAAATCTGTCCTCACAGTGCTCTGCTGTGTATATCACCAAAAGATCCATGAACGGAGTCATAATGTCTTCGAATTTTTCATAAGACTGCTGACTTGCAAAGAATTCCTGACACAAATTTCCAAGCAAGCTGGAGCCTGGGATGTATGAATTTAGCAGGGCTAAAAATGAGAAGAGTTTCGTGTTTGTATAAGTCTTGTTGGCCTTGACGTAACATTTTAAGTCATTTTTAATGAGATTTTTAACAAAATCTTTCCTGAAGTTTCCATGCATTATGTTATAGCCATAAAACTTTTCAGAATCTTCTCCATGCTTTTCCTTGATCATTGCCTTGTGTTCCTTAAACAGAGTTTTTTCTTCTGGTAAAAGCTCCATTTTGAGTTTCACAGTTGTGCTTTTGGGAATAGTTGTCTTGCTTTCTACATTCATGATGATGAGCATAGGAATGTTATCTTCAGCACTTCTCTTTTGAAGCTCCTTATGCAAGAGATGTGATATTTTTTTTCCTTCTTCTCCCATATCCAAAAGGAGAAGCACTGTGTTATGATTCTTTTCTCCTCCCTCTTTAAATAGTCTGATGATGTCGTCTTTGATGATCACTATGTCAGATGTTTTGTATTTGAGTTTGGCACATCTGAGCTGTTTTCTCAAGTCCCACAGCACCTGCATGGCTAGTGTTGATCCTCCACTACCTGGGTGGTGAAACAGATTGATGGTTGTCACATTCCATTGGCTCTTTTGCTGCACATTGATCTGTTGGATCAAGGAGTCATAGAGGTCTCTTTTGACAAACAAGGAACCTTCATGTTCTAAACAGTAAAAGTCTATCCACTGGGGTTGACCTCCTTTAAGAAACTCACACTCTAGGTCCTTAGCAGACAGACGATCTAATGGCACATCTTCATACATGTTTGCCCATAGTATGTCAAGGCAGGATTTGGTGTATATTTCTTTTTTTTTAACTTGTATTTTGCCACCATTTGGTGTTGGGATCATGAACAATTGTGGAGAAGGTGTGGTTTCAACGCATTTTCGAACTGACCGATCATGTGGTATGCTAAAATTCCTAAGCATTCTGTTGAAGCCCCTGAATTTTTCATGTCCCTCATATTTCTCAGTAACTTCATTGTGTTTTTCACTTAGTCTTTTTTCTTCATCTTCAGACAGGTTTGCCTCAAGACTGAACTCATCTGATCGTGTAAAGTCCATTATGATGCAGTTTAGGATAATCACGACAGGAATGTTTACTTTGATGTTTTGCCTATTTATTTCCTTGATCAGGTTATCCTGGAGAATTCTTTTAAATGGCTGATCTTCATTCATCTTTTCCTTGATGTCCAGCAAAAGCAGCACAGTGTTCTGATCCTGATCGTCTCCCACAAGAAAAAGCTTGACCACTTGCTTTGAAAGCTCTGTGACATCCAGGGCAGAGTCTGTCACTCTGGCACATCTGAGTTCCTTTCTAAATTTCCAAAGAACCTGCATTGCAAGTGTCGAACCGCCGCTCCCTGGCTGGTACAGCAAGTGCATATCAATGACACTCCATAATTTCCTTTTGTTTTTGTTAACTAACTGTATCAAATCATTGTAGCCATTTCTTGTCACAAATGGTGTGGCTTCCTTTTCTGACCAATAAAAATTCAGCCACTGTGGTGGAGCTCCTTTGAGAAAATCAGCTTCTTTTTTCTTGGCATCATCTGGGTCATTGTTCTCATTCTCAAACTTGTTGGACCATACAATGTCAAGAAGTGAAAAGGAATCTATGTCCTCAGTTGAGATAGGAATTGTCCCACCCTTAAATGAAGGTATAGTGTGACCTTCCATCACTGGTAAAAGGGATTTTTCAGGTCATCTGTTGTTAGCTGAGTGAAGATGTGGATTCCAAACAGTTTCATGTAGAGACAGAAGTTTAAGGAGAAAGAAATTAAAGAAATGTCTGAATATAAAAACACAATTCTATCACATTTCGCAGCCTAACAATTTGAGTTAAATTGAAAAATGAACATGAATTTGTTTATTTGTCCTCATTTTGCTTTAATAACAGCAGCATTCAGCTGACTGATGATCATGTTATCATTACAGAGGATCAAAGGATCCTCAATAGCAACATTTGTGTTGTTTAATGTTCTAATTTATAATCATTAGTAATTTTTAGTTGTCATTTGTTTTATACCTATGTAATTTTGTTTTATCATTTAATCAATACATGGTAATCATCTACGTGAGCCACATGAACTGTAAGTCATTTATTCTCACTTACATTAATTAACAGGTTATTGTTACATAAGCTTGTATACATTTTACTAGATGAACTATTGCCAGACTGAAATGTGTGAAATTGACTGAAACATGCTGAAATATTAAATAGGCTATAAAGGCAGGTAGGCAACCTTTCATTGCTAAATGTCTAAATATATCTAATGTTGTACGAAACAAGGATGTTTGTATGCTCTATAATATTAACACAATCTCATATGAAAGAAATATGAGTATTTACACTGTAACATGATGAATATTAGAATGTTTAGACCAGTGTTTACTGTGAAATACCACGTTCGTGAATATCTGCTCAAACATAGATGTTTATTATGTGCTAAACAATAATGTTCCCTTTCGAGGGAAGTCGTGCTTTGCCCGGGGGATCCAGCGTTCTCTCTCTATGGTTTTGGAAGCCCGCGATGTGGCTTCTTCCGTAAGGGGGGAGAGAGCCTGTTGCTTTAGCTATACAGCTCTGAGGAGGTGGATGTGTTAAGCATCAGGATGGGGCAAGAGGATTCGCCACCTCTTTCCCCAGTGTATGAGGAGCTGGTAGAGTGATAACTCGTGCTGTGACTAAACTGAACATTGAATGCTACTGAGAGACATCTTTGGCTCAATATCTCTGAGATAAAAGAAAAAGACAAAGCATTCCTCCTTGGTCATCGAGAGGTTCCAGGAGACTTAAAAGCAAGCAGAGGCATTCAAGCACTACCTCCATCGTTGTCCTCCACCAGCAACCCCAGCTTTCAAGCTCCTTGTACAGGGCACAGCAAAAAAAAAAAGTGTTGCATCTTGCGCTCACTAACAAAAAGATAATCAAGATCACATGGCTGTCTTCACGTCTTGGTTTAAGGAGGAAACCTTGGTTCCTGTCCCAGGGTCCTGTGTTAAGAGCTCATTGTCATCAAGTACTCTCACAGCATAACGCATCTCTCACAGGCTGGGGAGCGGTAATGGAAGGCTCATCATCTGGTCATCATCTTTCCTGACACATAAATTGCCTGGAGATGATGGCAGTCTTCATGGCTTTAAACTCTTACCCCAGACCTAGGAGGCCATCTTGTCTGTATTGGTGGTCTCTTACACATAAATCACCAGGGGGTCTGTGTTCACGTCCACTAAGCAAACTGGCACACTAGATCCTCTTGTGGTCCAAAGGAGAGATGCTCTGCCTTTACATCCCAGAACCAAAATGTAGAGCAGATCTCAGGATACGAGAAACTGTCCACTTTGGTTCTCATTCACACACCCAGCCCCTCTGGGGCTGGCACTATGATGCAGACATGGCTGAGTCTATGTCTGTACACTTTCCCCGATTGCTCTGCTCCCAGGAGTTCTGGAGAAGGTCACTGGGACTGAATAGTCTACTACTAGTAGCGCCGTACTGGCCAAGCCAATACAGGTGCTGGTCATATAATTAGAATATCATCAAAAAGTTGATTTATTTCACACTAATTCCATTCAAAAGTGAACTGTATATTATATATTATTCATTACACACGGACTGATAGATTTCAAATGTTTATTTCTTTAATTTTGATGATTAAACTGCAACTAAGGAAATCCCAAATTCAGTAATCCAGAAAATTAGAATATTACTTAAGTCTCATCAAAGAAGAGTTTAGAATCTTGGCCAACTGAAAAGTATAAAAAGTATGAGCATCTACATCACCAATACTTAGTTGGGGCTCCTTTTGCCTGACTTACTGCAGCATGCGGCGTGGCATGAAGTCGATCAGTCTGTGGCACTGCTTCAGGTTATGAGAGCCCAGGTTGCTCTGAGTGGCCTCAGTCTTCTGCATGTTGGGGTCTGGCATATCGCATCTTCCTCTTCACAATACCCCATAGATTTTCTATGCGGTTAAGGTCCAAGCAAGTTTGCTGGCCATTAAGACCGGGATACATGTCCTTAAACCAGTGTGGTAGCTTTGGCACTGTGTGCAGGTGCCAAGTCCTGTTGGAAATGAAATCTGCATCTCCATAAAGTTGGTCAGCAGCAGGAAGCTTGCTCTAAACTCCTGTTATAACGCTGAGTTGACCTGGACCTCAGAAAACACAGTGGGACCACACCAGCAGATGACATGGCACCCCAAAACCTCACTGACTGTGGAAACTTTACACACTGACCTCAAGCAACATGGATTGTGTGCCTCTCCTCTCTTCCTCCAGACTCTGGGACCCTGATTTCCAAAGGAAATGCAAAATTTACTTACATCAGAGATCACTCAGGCAGCAGTCCAGTCCTTTTTGTCTTAGACGCTTCTGCGCTGTCATTGTTCAAGAGTGGCTTGACACAAGGAATGCGACAGCTGAAAACCCATGTCTTGCAATAACGTCTGGCGTAGTGGTTCTTGAAGCACGGCTCCAGCGGCATCCACTCTTTGTGAATCTCCCCCACATTTTGAATGGGTTTGTTTCACAATCCTTCCAGGTGCGGTTATATCCGTTTTGCTTGTACACTTTTTGCTACCACATCTTTTCCTTCCCTCGCCTCTATTAATGTGCTTGGACACAGAGCTCTGTGAACGCCAGCTCTTTGCAATGACCTTTTGTGTCTTGCCCTCCTTGGCAGGAGGTCAATGGTGTCTTTTGGACAACTGTCAAGTCAGCGTCTTCCCCATGATTTGTAGCCTACAGAACTAGTCTGAGAGACCACTTAAGGCTTTTGCAGGTTTTAAGTTAATTATCTGATTAGAGTGTGGCACCAGGTGTCTTCAATATTGAACCTTTTCACAATATTCTAATTTTCTGTAGATACTGAATTTGGGATTTTCCTTAGTTTCAGTTATAATCATCAAAATTAAAAGAAATAAACATTTGAAATATATCATCTGTGTGTAATGAAGATATATATACAAGTTCCATTTTGAATGATAAGTAGTGAAATAAATCAACTTTTGATGATATTCTAATTATATGACCAGCACCTGTATAGTTCTCAGTCCTAGTGTCCCTCCTCAACGGCTCTCCCTTGGAGATTCTGATCAGGAGGAGCCTTCTGTCTCAAGCAGGAGGCACGATCTTTCACGCCTGCGCAAAGATATGGAACCTGCGGGTTTGGCCTCTGAGGGGGCCCAAATCATAGACTCGGTCTCCAACTGAGGTTGTAGAGACCATACTTCACTCCTGAGCTCTGTCCACAAGGAAACTTTACACACTGAAGTGGAGAGTTTTCACTTCTTGGTGCAATATGCGACAGTGGGATTCAGTAAACTGCCTAGTTGGTTCAGTACGCTTTTCAGCAGGGCAATGATTGAGCGAGCAAGCAATAATCTCTGACATATTGTCTAAGATTATTTCTATGAGTAAGTAACCTGTTGTAAATCACCGCTCATTCGATGCGTCTGTTTCAGCACTTCGAGCTGAGCCAGCACGCTCACCTCATGATGAGGTGCACGAGCATCAGGCGCATGCGAGACCCTAACCATAAATATCTACGCTTCTAATAACGTACTGGTTCTATGACTGACAGAAGTGCATAATCTGCAGGAACAATGACATTTTTCTGTTCTTTCTCTACTTCATCTGCCAGTTTATGCCTCCCTCTTCATAGCTCTGTTGCCGCCATGTTTCCAACACCTGGCCATGCCTTGATGCAATGATTGACAAGGCGAGGCGGTGACGTGATCGGCTCGAAATTCATTTTCAAATCCATATTGATTTGCTACTATTTTTGCTTGAACATGTTAAAGATATATATCATTTCTGTAATACATTTTCATTTTAATTTTGCAACTTGTAAAGCATTAAAATATGTGTAGGAAATGGCAAATGTAAATTATTGAATTTGCATTATCATTTTGCTCCAAATATTGCATATATGGAATGGAAAATGTAAATTTAAATACAAAAATGAATTGTCATTTTAAATATTGCACTGCCATTTGCATATTACATTTCAAATTGAATATTGCTACATATAAGCTTTCATAATGCTCATCCTCTGAGGTAAATCCTTTAAATATTCCTCACCACATCTCTAAATGAGGAAAAGTACATGGAACTGATTAAACATTTTTCGAGCTGATGTGCCACAGGCGTTCACTGTTGCATGAATCACCTCAGAATTTGCGTCCAATAAGATCTGACTCACGAACGACTGACTCTCTCTCTCTCTTCAAACATATTACATAAACAGAATATTTGTTTCGATTTGGCTTACATGATTTAAAACCTGAGGGAAAGTTTACAGATTGTCAAGTTTAGGCTTAAAATTATGAATTGGTGCTTCTACATCAGTATATTCTTCTATCATTTCCCTTTGATTTTTGGATAACTTATGGGAGGGTTAGGTTTAGGGTAGGAATAGGGTTAAGACTAAAATTTCAGACTAGAATGTTGTTCCAGATCAACAAATATGTTGACCCAGGAACCATCTAAACCCAGCAATACAGGACCTCAGGACCTGCCGTCTTCACACTGGATAAAAAAAAAGCAGATGGTATCGCCACCACAACAGCCGACTCCAGGGTGTTATACATACATGTGCTAGTATGTATCCTTGATTTCAATTGCATTCAAAGGTGTGCCGTAGAGCCCCCCCCCGTCACGCCCTGGCCCTTGCACCAGCCCTAAAGTCGTGGATTAGGGTTCGTTTTTGAGCATGTTTAAGGGCCCCAACACCTTGATGAAAAGAATAAGAAGAAATGAAGATGTTGGTTCCAAACGCAATAATCCCATTTGATTAATTTGAGTTAAATGTGTTTCTTTACCAAGAAAAGTGGCAAGATCAAAACCACTATATTCTGTTTCAAACTTCACATAGCATCTTTGGTTATAAAAACGTTAAAAATTCAAATCTACATTTTAATTTTAAAAGGTTTATTATAAAAACAGGGGTTTTTCCACCAAAATGCAATAAATCCATGACACGTTTTTTTTCAAAATGCAATTCATCCATTAATATAAAAGTTATTTTTTATATTGAAAATACACAACAAAGTAAGTTGATTCACACATATGACAGCCTCTGAACTTTATCAATACTAATCTTATATACAGGCATTTGACTAAAAATACATTCAGTCGTCGACTCCGAAATGAATTCAATGAGTAATCTTGTTAATGTTATTAATGAATTATGTCTGTTTACCGATTAAAGAGCATCTGATCACAAAGCACAAAGTAGATAAGGAAAACTAGGAAGCTGGGTGTATTCAGAGCGCCGCCATTACTGTTTACAGTGTGTGGAATGGTGCGCTGTGATTGGTTGAGCCGATATATTGCGTTCTGCAGAGAAAGGAGACTGGCGTTTGTCGCGTTTTGGAAAGAAAGAGAGAAAACATTACAGAATAACAAGACGGATATCGCATGTTGCGCAAAATTAATAAATGACTTTTCAATACTGGCCAGATACAATACTGATTTTGGCGGAAACTAATTTTTTCTGAAAATGGCGTTTATCGCGTTTTGGAACCAAACTCTTCAAATATAACTGCAAGCAGCGATGATGGCCCAAGCCCTGGAGCCACCGCCACCCTGGAGGCTTTAAAGAGACTGTGCATGACAGGCAATGTGCATTTTAATTGGGTATATGTAAAAGGATTATGTCAAGATATAAGTCTCTTCTTTTTTCCTTTTTTGTCATTACTTTAACTGCTCACCATGGCAACATCATTCAAGATATCCAACATCTGTTTGCAATTTCGCATCTTCAATGTATTATCATCATGTTGACAAAGTATGGTATGAATCATATAAAACCCCTAGGAGTAGTAGTTTAAAATTCAGAGCCTGATTTTTCCAAAAATTCATATCCAAACCAAAATATCTGACTTCCTATTGGTCAGAGTTAATGACTGTAAAACTATAAAGTTGTCCAGCTTGATGATAACAATATATGTACCAAGTTTGGTGACTGTATGTAAAACCCCCCTACTTTTGTCAAAAGGTGGCGCTATAGAGCCCCTCCTCCAGGCCCATTTCTAAGGCTTTGCCCGTGTCTACTGGCTGACATCTCTGATGTGTGTGTCTAGTTTCATGCAATTTGAAGCATGCTAAGAGCCTCAAAAACCCAAAAAGATTATTAAAGTTTGACAAGTTGTCATAGCAACAGTATTTGAGATAACAAGAATCCAGTTATAGGCATGCATTTTCCAAACATCCCTAAACAGCCGACTTCCTGTTGAGCGGAGCTGATGACACAGAGTGCGAAAGTTCTTCAGCCCGATAAGATCTATATGTAATGAGTTTCATACACTTACATGTTAGTATGTATCCATGATTTCAGATTCCGTACAAGGGGGCACCGTAGAGCCCCGCTGCCACGCCCGTGTAGGGTTAGGGTTAGTTTTTGAGCATGTTCAGGGCCCCAAAAACCCTCAAAACCCTGCCAAAAAATAATAAGAATAAGAAGCAGAATAAAACAATAGCCCTTTTCAGGGCTTTGGCCCTAATAAAGTCAAACGCAGACTAAGGCCCCATTTACACTGCATGGTTCAAGTGACCCAATTCCAATTTTTTCCTCCCATGTGGCATATATCGGATATGAGTCAGACTGTAAGCAGGTCACTTTTAAAAGAAATGTAAGCACGTCGTCCAAAAAAATCAGATATGGTCAAAAGATTGGATCTGTGCATTAAGACTTGCAGTGTAAATGCAGCCTAAGTGAACCGAACATGTTTCCTCCCAATCACCATGGTATGCTGCCTGAGGAGGAAGCATTTTTCAGCTTTCAGATGTAGCAAGGGTGTTGCTTTAGTGACGAAAGTAAACAGGGCGTGACTATATGCTAGGGTACTATTCTGAGTAAATGATTTGCCTGTTGCCTTGGAACGATTTGCATTATGCAATAAACTAAGTCAGAGTTTCAAGTAAAACAAGATTGGAAAAAAGACTGAGGACAGAAAATGTAAAGAACAGCAATGACAACTTAATACAAACAATGACAGTCAATTATTATTATTAATTATAACATATTATTATTAGTTAGTCTACATATTGCTAAGAGGTCAACTCAAAAACAACATGCACTATTGAAAAACAGAATATTACATCTGGGTATTCATGATGTGGACTGACAAAGCACTTAACAAATCAATCAAGGAAACAAGTGAAAACTGTAACTGATAATCAGACCATGTGAAACAGAACTAAACCTCAAAACTCACCCAAACAGACAAGAAACACAGAAGTTCCCTTACAAATGTAGTAAAGTTGTGTTTTTTTATTATCTCCACATTTGAGGTTTAAGGTTATGGGTTTTTGGATAAGTGTCGTTCTGTGTATATGCACTACAGAGTATGTAAATCTTGGAGAAGCAGTAAGGACAGGTAAGAGATATGTTTACTATTTAAAGCAAAGCTTTGTTCTACATAGACCAAGATTCATTTTTGATTTGTCTTTCATAGCAAATCACAAGTGAGAGTTAACATCGCAGTTGTGTATGTATTCCAAATATTTTATGCTTACCTGCAGTAGAGAGTATTCCTTCTGATTGTGAGCATCATTGTTATTTTCAGCATTCGGTGGCCTCTGTATGAGATGTTTTTTTTTCAGCAAATACGTTGATCAGTACATTTCACACTCACATTACATTTCGCAGAGTTTCAGAACCAGTTAACCTCTTTATAAAGCCCACCCATAGATACCCACACACCAAGAGAAAAAAAAGCACAAACAAGCCCTTCATTACATTTAATATGAATCATACTAATTTTATATCTGCATATATAAGTGTATGTTCCCTTACTCATTTATTTACCTCAGATATTTATTTCCCACAAGATCAAAAAAATTAGCACTTATCGTTCGTTCAAAAGTTACATTCCCTTGGTTTTACTTCCTTAATATGTAGCCTTCTGGAGTAGAATGATTCATAAAATACCTCATCTGTCAGCTGTATCTCAACATTATGCTGGAAAAACAAAGAACAAACAGGATTGTGGAGTATAACTATGTGTAGCGGTTGTTCCTCTGCATTGTATGATTTTTGATGTTAATAATTAAAGGATTAGTTCACTTTTAAATAAACTTTTCCTGATAATTTACTCACCCCCATGTCATCCAAGATGTTCATGTCTGTCTGTCTTCAGTCGAAAAGAAATTAAGGTTTTTGATGAAAACATTCCAGGATTTTTCTCCATATAATGGACTTCAATGTGCACCAAAGGGTTCAAGGTCCAAATGACAGTTTCATTGCAGCTTCAAAGGGCTTTAAACGATACCAGATGATAACAGACGATGAATAAGGGTCTTACCTAGCGAAACGATTGGTCATTTAAAAAAAATAAATAAAAAAGTTTAACTTTTATAAGCACAAGTACTCGCCTTGCTCTGTTCTGGGATGTGCGTTCGTGACGTCACATAATACGCAATTACGTTGAAAAGGTCACGCTTGACGTAGGCGGAAGTACGAGTCGGTGTTTACGCTGTTTACAAAAAAAGGTAAAACAACTAATGGTTCTTCCATCCTGTGTTGTTAGTGCCATCAGACTGTCATACATCAGAACAAAAACACCTCTAAAGGGGGTCGCACACCGGACGTGAAGCTCAGCACCGTGCAGCATCGCGTCTCTGACAACTCGCAGGTATCGCACACCGGCCGCGCACATTATATATGCGCAACCTCAATTTTGAATCGATTCCTGATAGAAGTGCTGCACAATGGGAGTGTTTTACATCAACAAGGAAACGTTACATGCCTATGCTTTAATATTTCGCACTGATGTTAGTGTACATGGAAAATGGCACAACAAAGCAAAAGGAAAGAAAAGGCTACATTTATTATACATTTTTAGACTTTATTCAAGCTGTTAAACTAAAAATGTAAAACTTGCAGCTTGATCTTGCAGCACAGGGTGAAGTCAGTATATACATTAATGATGATTTGAGAGAAATATAATATACATTTAATGTAAAACAATGTACATGGCACCGCCGGTGTGCATACACTCATAGAAAACAATGCGTTCTAATTTTAAAGACGTGGCGCAGCGCTGAGCTTCACGTCCGGTGTGCAAGCCCCGTAAAACGCTGTTGCACAGTAACGGTGGAAACCCTTTCTGTCCGGTAATGCAGTGAGATGGAAACAGGGACTCACCGACTGATTCTAATGGCGGGATTGAAATGGTCCAGTCGTGGCAGCATTGAGATTCTTCCTCTGTTGGCATTTGCCACATGTGCACCACCACGTCTCGTTAGATCTTCGTCTGCCCGATGCTTGAGAGGTGTGTGTCGCCGCAGCAGTCTCTTCCTCTGTGTATTCCGGTTCAAAAAGGTAGGGCAGGGCAAAAAACTCTCCTTCTCCTCGAAGTTCAAAATCGTCCGACATTGTTGTTTTACCTTTTTTGTAAACGGCGTTTGACTTAGTATTTGCACGTTCAATCTGTAAACACCGACTCGTACTTCCGTCTACATCAAGCGTGACCTTTTAAACGTAATTGCATATTACGTGACGTCACGAACGCGCATCCCAGAACAGAGCAAGGCGAGAATTTGTGCTTATAAAACTTAAACTTTTTTATTTATTTTTTAAATGACCGATCGTTTCACTAGATAAGACCCTTATTCATCGTCTGTTATCATCTGGTATCGTTTAAAGCCCTTTGAAGCTGCACTGAAACTGTCATTTGGACCTTGAACCCTTTGGTGCACATTGAAGTCCATTATATGGAGAAAAATCTTGGAATGTTTTCATCAAAAACCTTAATTTCTTTTCGACTGAAGAAAGAAAGACATGGATGACATGGGGGTGAGTAAATTATCAGCAAAAGTTTATTTAAAAGTGGACAAATCCTTTAAGGATTTTCCACACAAATTTGGTCAAGCAAAGGATGATTTGACAGTGCCTGTGTGGTAAAACACATAGACAGGCACTGTTATCTGCAACTTTCTCTTTTGCCTCTCCTCTCTAGTGACATTGCAGGAAAGAGCAATGTCGCAAAAGAGCGCACACACACACACACACACATTCTTGCAAACCCTACAAAGTGAGGATTTTGTTAAAATACCTACAAAGTGAGGACATGCCTTCCCCTTGTTTTCAGGAGACAATATTACCATTTCTAGACACTAGATGGTACTCCAAAGGTATACACTCCATTAAACAAAGAAAAACACTAAGAAATCCATAAACGTTTTTAACCATCCAAGTGAGGACATGTTATTGAGATTTTTTGAGTCACTTTAAATTTGAAGATTCGAACTTGAAGACCAATATAAAATAAGAAAATTATATTGATTGATAAGGCACTGATACTGGGATTAATGAAAACACTAAATCAATCATTAATACATATTGTAGTACATTACGGTCCAGTGTTGTACAGTTGAATCCTTTTACATTTGCAAAACAACTTCAGAATTAAAATCTAAAATAATAAATACTGTGGATGATAAGGCTCTGCCAAGGGGAGAGGAAAACTCTGGTCTAACACCATGCCAGTCATTCACCTGCACCTTAATATCATTGTGGCTAAAAATAATTCCTGTTATGTCTTTTGTTAAAAATCTATAAAAAGGGTCAAGATGAATCATACCAGTGTACTGAACCATAATTATAAAGTAATGGTATTGATACTCCCAAAATGAACATTTCATTTAACTAGTTTTATTATTGATTAGTATCTTATCCATTTTTGACAACTAATCTATATCGGAAAGTTGGAAGTTGAAAAGCTAAGCTTGTAAATTAAATACAGGGACAAAGTAATATTGTGATTTACGTACTTTATTCAAAAATGAACCAGTAAATGTCCATAATAAACCAGACATTTTAAACTGTTTCTGCATACTGTTGTTTTTTTGATGGCACCTTTAGACCTCTACCTAAGAGTACAATTACTTGAAACTGAAGCTCATTAATTCTTTTAGAACCAAAACAAAACGTAAACCCTGCAAGGGATCCTCATAAGCAATTAGATGTTTGTAAACTGAATGTAAACTAAATTGTGGAATTGAGATAAGCAGGCTTTGACACCAACAAAGCTACACCTAAGTAATGTTACCGAACGTTCTTTCTTTCTTCCTACAGCTTAATGTGCTTTTCCATTCATTTTATAGGGAGTAAACTCAAAAACACTGATCCAGCCAAAATAAAAAATTGTAGTTGATACTTGCTAAACATATTTTCATTGAGTAGCATTAAGATCTGAGCAAATAAAATTTAAATTTACTAAAATGAACATTCTGTGAACTTCTGCCCATCCGGAGGTTAAAGCAACGTTCTCTTGACTTAATTGCTTAAGACAAAGACATGGAAGGACTTGAAATATAAAGTTGCAATGCATTAACTATGATATTTGGAACCAATGCTAATTTGGTCCACTTTACTCATACATTCTGTTTACAAACATTTTAAAAGATCCATTTAAAAACTTTGACTCTGCTTTCTCATGACTCTAATGATTTCATTGTAAACAAAATACTTGACATCCTTCCATGTCCTGGTCTTCAGTGTGATGCACAGCATGCAGGCTTCTTTCCCAGGTATCTTTCTCAGAGCTATAAACTTGCCCATTCTCCTCTTGACTGCACTGCTCTCCTCTTCACTCCATGGTCTCTTTGTTTTCCCTTTTTGAATATCTAATGGAAAAATAAACACACACAGCTCAGCAAAATCTCTAAAATGTGAATATCTCACAGTTAAATTGTGTTTAACTCAGCTGCATCTTATGACACTAACATTGATTAACATTTGAAAAAATTTGCACCTTTTACCCTTATGTATAACTTTTTTTTTTTTTTTTAAGGTAAGAGTGGGCTAAGTAGACCCACTTAAACTGAATCCAATGAATGGTACAGCACTAAAGCAGTGTTAAATCTAGAACTAAACTAGACCTAAGCCAGGGCAAGAATGGGTCAGGATCAAACTAAGGCAAAACTCAGGACTAAACCAGGGATAGCTCCAGAAATAAACTCAGAACTACTGTTTAGCAATCATGCCAAAAATCAGATATAGCACGTTTGTTTTCAGTTACAGCCCAGACCTAAAGCTTTCTTTACCATCAGTGCGCTTTTTCATGCACCTTTTCCCAGGGGGTTTAGTGACACCACACACACACACACACACACACACACTGCTATAATATGCTGTTATACTCCATATAAAAGCCAGAAAGTAAGCATTTTTTTTTTTTTTGCACAGGCCTATCTAAAGGGTTAATGGTGCCACCTGGTGATCACAGTAAAAATGATCAATTTTACCACTTCCCAACTGGGAAAAACCAACAACAATCAGAATACATAATTATATGTTGTCATGGCTTTGCAATCAAAAAATGTCATTATAATGGAAGTCAATGGGGCAAAAACAGCCATGAACAGTAAACGAGGAAAAAAATTAAAGGTGCCCTAGAACGCTTTTTCACAAGATGTAATATAAGTCTAAAGTGTCCCCTGAATGTGTCTGTGAAGTTTCAGCTCAAAATACCCCATAGATTTTTTATTAGTCAATTATTCAATCCTATTTTGGGGCATAATTAGAAATGCGCCGTTTCTGTGCATGTCCCCCTTTAAATGCTCACGCTCCCCAACCCCAGCTTGCAACTCTATAATATACTGCATAAACAAAGTTCACACAGCTAATATAACCCTCAAAATGGATCTTTACAAAGTGTTCATCATGCAGCATATCAGATCATGTGAGTATGGCATTTATTTGGATGTTTACATTTGATTCTGAATGAGTTTGATAGTGCTCCATGGCTAACGGCTAATGCTACACTGTTGGAGAGATTTATAAAGGATGTAGTTGTTTTATGAATTATACAGACTGCAAGTGTTTAATAATGAAAATAGCGACGGCTCTTGTCTCCGTGAATACAGTAAGAAACGATGGTAACTTTAACCAACAGTAGCCTACATTAGCAACATGCTAATTAAACATTTAAAAAGACAATTTACAAATATCACTAATAATATCATGATATCATGGATCATGTCAGTTATTATTGCTCCATCTGCCATTTTTCGCTATTGTTCTTGCTTGTTTACCTAGTCTGATGATTCAGCTGTGCACAGATCCAGATGTTAATACTGGCTGCCCTTGTGTAATGCCTTGAACATGAGCTGGCATATGCAAATATTGGGGGCGTACATATTAATGATCCCGACTGTTACGTAACAGTTGGTGTTATGTTGAGATTCGCCTGTTCTTTCGGAGGTCTTTTAAACAAATGAGATTTATATAAGAAGGAGGAAACAATGGAGTTTGAGACTCACTGTATGTCATTTCCATGTACTGAACTCTTGTTATTTAATTATGCCGAGATAAATTAAATTTTCAATTCTATGGCACCTTTAATTAATTTAATAATTCAAACATAAAAATGTATATAAATGAATCACTTTTTATATGGGCAAATTAATAGATTTTTAATTTTTTTAGCATTATAAATTAGTAAAAAATATATATTTTATTATATCAAGTGATATTAACGACAAGAGCCATTGCTCTGTTACGCACAGTCACATGTCCAAAATGGACAGAGGAGGGAAGCGGTCTGGGGCGCAGAACAGAAAACATAAAAAAAAGAAAAAAGAAAAACAGTGTCTTAAAATGAGGACATCGATATCCAAGAGGATAACAAGAAATTTGTAAGTGTAACCTATATCACTGTAAGTCTTTGATGTCATACACCGGTCGGTCTGCGTGTAGCGCCGCTTCAAGTCTTTTATGAATGGTCACTTTTGTTACATTCAAAACGCAGATTCAGAAATGAAACACTGCTGTGTATTGCGTGGAGACGAACAGTTCTGCTTTGTCTTTATAGTTTCATTGGCAAAATTGAACAAAACAGACAATATATTTGAGGGGGTGGCCGTGGCCACCCTTGGCCTAAGCTTGGCCACCCCTTTGGCCACCCCGCTCACAATTGCTTTTTCTGTCTACTGTTTTTGTTGACATGAAATTTTATTTTATTTTTATTTTATTTCGTTTTATTTAAACGCAGAACTGTCTCTTTAAGACCACAAAAAAACGGGAGAGTTTTCAGACGCGCACTCCAACTTCGCCTCAGCGCCAGGCGCAAGGCAAACGCATGCGGAAACAATACAGGCGCCGAATGAGCTTCAGCAGAACAGTGAACGGCGAACATTATATATATATATATATTAGGGCTGTCAATCAATTAAAAATTTTAATCTAATCTCTGTGATTAATTAATCTAAATTAATCGCATACATAATTTTTGCTGTGAAAGTATTAAATATTTCAGTTCAAATGAATTTTTGACCCAGGGTTTTTCCTGGGTCAAAAATGGTCTTCGGTGGTGACAGACATGGTCATCCACACAAACAGTAAAAAGTGCCCTACCCACGTGATCTGTGAGCCCAATACTGACAATAAAGTACCCGTCACTCTCACTGCATTCTTTTGCCCTCTTGCAAAAAAAAAAAAAGTGATTTTATAGCTTTGTAAGAGAAGATGCTTTTTTGCTAAACCTGAAAAGTATTAAAAAGTAGCATTTAGAAGTTATATTAGCTAATAATATAATTTTCTACCATATACAATTGAATGCACCTAGCTAACAACAACTTGCTTTGTTCTGGTTTCACCTCACTCCAGTCTAA
The DNA here is from genome assembly GCA_028476615.1 of Culter alburnus. NCBI lineage: Eukaryota > Metazoa > Chordata > Actinopteri > Cypriniformes > Xenocyprididae > Culter > Culter alburnus. The sequence continues at coordinate 39,783 of JAOTNS010001264.1, forward strand.
ACTAACTGATTTTATAGTTAAGCCTAATTTACTACACATTGTCATTTAAATAACCTGAAAATATTGTGGATTATTAAGGCTAATTTTACTAACCACTCTTGCTAAATTTCATAGTTGTTCGAGCAAATGATTCATTATAGGTCCACCGTGTGGACCGATCAGTTGTTGTCATGATTCATTAAAATGAATCTGTTCAAATGAGTCATTCGGTCGTGAATTGGACATTAGCGGACGTTGACGCTAGTGATGCGCGGATCGTCTCATAACCCGCGGTAACCCGCGGGTCGGGTTGGGGCGGGGTAGAAATTGTCACTTTATTTGCGGGGGCGGGTTGGGGCGGGTCATTAAAACAAAATAAATAAATAAATCCATGTTTGTTGCGTGCAATTCCCTATAGCTATAATGGATTTATTTGGATTTAATACTTGCTCGGTTTTAATATTATTTTAAGGTATGGTAGAGTTAAATTAACTACTCCGCATTTTGTTCGTGTACCCCCTTTTGTCACCTCCCGTACCCCCAGGGGTACGCGTACCCCAGTTTGAGAAACACTGCTTTAAATCATCGATTTAGGCAGCTTTGAGCAGCTCTTGAGGTTCTTATCTAGTATGTGAGATGAAATCCTTGCTGGTGTAGTTGTGTTTACTGACTCAGTTGATGTCCACTCTCTCTATGATTGCATTGGTTGGTTATTTTCACAGCTAGAATATGACGGCTGCACAAACAGATTTTTAAATGCCAGTCATAGTTTTTATTATATTTCTTACTGTTGTATTGTAATTTCAGGGATAAAAAAAAAAACTACAGACGTAAATGAAATGCTGGACACTACTTAAGTCTTGCGGGACGCGGAACAAAGCTCCCAATTTCGGGACTGTCCCGCGAAATGCGGAACGGGTGGTCACCTTACTAGTATGTCTATTTAATGGCTGCGGGTGCGGGGCGGGGCGGGTTGTAAAAATAGATACAGTGGTGCGGGGCAGGCTGGGGCGGGCCAAATAATTTCATAAAACTTTTTGAAACAGACAAACTCAGAATTGTTGAAGAGTTCATTGATTATACATAAAATTCAATGACGGTTGAATAATCTTTGAACTACAGTATGTAGGTATCTGCATGTCTCATCCATGGAGATGCAACAATGAAGAACAAGCTATTGGGGGTTTTGAGAACCAGAAGTGACTGAACAAGTTGAAATTTAGCTATAGTATGAGCCCCTTTATTAATATGCCTGCAAGTAAGGAATGATTAAAAAAAAAAGAAGAAGAAGAAGAGAAAAAATATAGCTGCGAGCAGCGATGGCGGGCCCAAGCCCGGTGGCACCGCCACCCTGGTGGCTTCAGGGCAACTGTGCACGGCGGGCAATAGGCAGTTAAAACGGTTAAACATCGAAGGACTATGTCAAATTCACTCCACATTTACTGCACTATAAGGTGGTGCTATTAAGCCCCTCCTCCCTGCCTGTTTCTAAGGCTTTGCCCATGTCTACTGGCTAAGAATCCTGATGTGTGTATGGAGTTTCAAACAATTTGAAGCATGCTAAAAGTCTCAAAAGCATCCAAAATGAATATTAAAGTTTGATGCGTTGCCAAGGTAATTGTGTTTGAGATATCACAATTCTTTTCAAAGGTCTACATCTGCCATGTTTTGACATTATTCAAAAGAAGTTTTAAGAAAAATCGAGTAAAAATAAGATGTTGATCTCAAAAAGCATGCTTAAAGTAACACATTCCTGCTGCCAGTTGGTGGCGCTATAACTTTGACTCACAATAGTCACATCTATGTGATCAGCCTTGTACAACGAACACACAGCCGAAGTTTCATCAAAAATCAATTAATGTATGCAGAAGTTATAACACTTTGTTTCCCCTTTTCTTGCATAAATTCGTTGCCTCGCCACGGCTAAACCGTTGAGATATCCAAAATCCGTTTGCAATTAAACAACTTCAATGTGTTAGCAACAGTTAAAAAAAGCTTGGTGTAAATTGGATAAACCCTGTAGGAGTAGTAGTATAAAATTCATAGCCTGTTTTTTCAAAAAATTAACATTCAAACAAAAATAGCCGACTTCCTGTTGGTCGGAGCTAATGAATGTAAATTAGAAAATTGTCCGGCTTGATGAGAACAATATGTACCGAGTTTGGTGACTGTAGAAAAACTAACCCCACTTTGTCAAAAGGTGCACTACTGAGCCCCTCCACCACGCCCATTTCTATGGCTTTGTCCATGTCTACTGGTTGACAATATTGATGTGGTGTGTCGAGTTTCATGCAATTTGAAGCATGTTAAGAGCCTCAAAAACACTCAAGAATATTATTACAGTTTGACCTGTTGCCATGGCAACAATATTTCAAATATCAAAATCCTGTCATAGGTCTACATCTGCTGTGTATTGACATTACACTGATGAAGTTTGAAGCAAATCAGGTAAAAATAAGAGGGTGATCTCAAAGCATTTCAAAAAGTGATACACTTCCTGCTGCCAGTTGGTGGCGCTATAACTTTGACTCACAATAGTCACATCCATGTGATCGGACTACTACAACCAACACACTCGTGAAGTTTCATAAAGATCAATATGTAGCAGACGTTATAACACATTTCCTGTTCCTTTTTCTCGCCCTAAATTCGTTGCCTCGCCACGGCCAACCATTCGAGATATCAAAATCCGCTGGCAATTTTAATCATCAGTGTCTTGACTTCATGCTGACCGAGTTTGGTGGCGATCGATTAATCGTCTAGGAGGAGTATATCAAATTCGAGCATGCGTTTTCAAACAACCCTTAATAGCTGACTTCCTGTTGGCGTGGCGTTTAACTTAGAGCACGAAAGTTGTTCGGCCCGATGAGGTCTATATGTGTACCAAGTTTCATACTAATACGTGCAAGTTTGTTCAATATATGGACAAAGTTTTCGGACTTTTTTCAAGGGGGCGCTGTCGAGCCCCCCTGCCACACCCGGGTACCAGCCTCTGCGGCGTCCTAATGGGGCGGATTCCAATGTGTGTGCCAATTTTCAGGAGTTTTTGAGCATGTTAAGGCCCCCAAAAAGCCCCGGAAGACGAAAAAAAAGGGCCCTAATAATAATCCTTAGAAGAACAAGAGGGCCCTGCGCGAATTTTCGCTTGGGCCCTAAAAAGGGTCAAATTCACTCAGCATTCCATGATCTCGATTACAATTAAGTAGGCTAAAAACGAACTGTATTCAGTTGTGCTGTAGGCACAGTCCAGTAGCTACATTATAATCAGACTAATTTTTATGTTTAAATAATGAATATTTCTTTGCCACCCCAGACTGGTTGCTGGCCCCTGCCTGGCCACCCCTATGAAAAAATCCTGGCTCCGCCACTGTATATTTGTGACAAAAACAGCACTCGCTATCTTGAGTGTTTGGACATTCTAACTGCATTAAGCTCTATCGCGTAGTGAGTTGTTGCCCTGCATTAAATTCCTCTTCAGGCAACGGAATGTAATGTCAGTTGACATACTGTAGGTTTGGGGTGGGGCAAGGGCATTACAAATTTTAATTTTAAATCGACAGTAAAATGCAGAAAGTTTTCTGTGAGGGTTAGGGGATAGAGTACAGAGTGGCAAGGAAATTGAAAAATGTGAGAAAATCCTCTGCAATAATTGATCATATCATCAATTGCTCAATGTCATATTCATCAGTCACAAGTAGAAAAACACATGTAGTTAACATAATAACATACAAAAAATAATCATTACTTTTACACAGTGTACTTTTTCCAAAGCACTGTGAATGCTTAATGGGTTCTGTTCAATAAAGGCATTAAAGAAAATTATTGTTTGTGTTGTAGTGTGTCACATTGTGTTTCGTCTATACTTGTGACTTTGATGAAGATCAGATGACAATTTTTATGACAAATTAATGCAGAAAAAACCAACCAAGTCAAAAATTCAATGCATTCAAAAAATTCACAATTATTTGTATAGCGCTTTCACAATACATATCGTTTCAAAGCAGCTTTACAGAGAATGCAAGTCAACATAACAATTTAGAGAATGCAGTTAGCTAATAATGTAATAATTTAGGCAATTAATTTACAAATCACTGTTAGCAGTTTAAAAACGTGCAAAAAGGTTCACATATGTTGTCTTGCCACTGTATGCTACTACAGAATATTATGTGTGTGTGTGTGTGTGTGTGTGTATACTAGTGCCTGGTAATATTAATTAATATTTAATAATATATTAATATATATACGGCTATATATCTTTGTTTTGTTTTGTGTTTGTTGTTTGGGGGGTGGGGCGCCAACCATGATCTTGCATACCCTCAGCAAATGTGCAGTTGCACCCCTGCCTCGCAGTAGCTTCACAAGAGTGTTCTGCTGCTTAAAAAGTATGACACAAAGTGTTGCACCAACAAAGTTTGAAAGGGAGTTGCAGGACTTGGAGAGAAAAAAGTTACATTTTTTGGTGGGTATGGGTTTTTTGTTTATAAACAATATAAAATGTTTAGGAATTGGTAAAATGCCAAAGTTTTGCTTTCTAAAATTTTGCTTAAATTTTGTGTCATTTACAGGTGATGAAAATAATGCAGAAGAATTTAAAAACTACATTCTAACAACATATCCAAAACTTGGTAACTGTGGGGGATTTGAGATTTTAAAAACTCAGGCATGATATAAATAGTCACTAAACGCGACTTAGTAAACAAGTTACTTTATTTATTGTGTGTCATATATGCTATTTTAAAGTGTAAAAAGGAGACATCGGATACAGGTAAATTTTAAAAGAAATGTAAGCACGTCGTCCAAAAAAATCGGATATGGTCAAAAGATCGGATCTGTGCATTAAGACTTGCAGTGTAAATGCGGCCTTAGTAAACAGCAGTTACTTTCACTGACATGCAAAAATCTTGATATAATTGTAATGATCTGACAAAAATCACCATGCACCTACGTTAAAGAGCGGCTATATGCAGTGATTTTGAATATTAACAGAGAACAAATGCGAATCAGCTGTGGTACGGTCAATGTAACACTCACTGCACAGACACCGAGAGAGACGATCTGAGCTGGGAGAGAAAAACCTTGGTGCGGGGGGGCCATATTGGCAATATTTTTTCACTTATTCAAAAAGAGCAAAATCTAGTTACAAAGTTGCTTCGTTGTCAGCATTGGTTTTGTGTGCGTCTGTGTGTGTGAGACTAGGCCAGGAGGGGGCGGATGTCTGATTAAAACAGAATACAAGACCTGTAGCTTATAGCTCGAGAAGGCGAAATATATGATTAATGCAATTTTTAAGATTAGGCTACTCTGTTTTTTTTTTGTTGTTTTTTTGGCATAAACTACGAATTATAATGACATGGGATGTAATTTTGTCCAATATGGGCTACTAGTCTATTTTACAAAGGCTACACATTTCGTCATTTGTCTGAATTTATCAGTTGGCGTCATTGAGGTTGGACAGGGCCCAGGTGAAAAAATACTATAGTAATTGATAGTAAATAGTGTTTTTGATCCATACTATAGTAAATTGTAGTACTGTATATATTATAGTATTTACAACACTTTGTTAATGAATGCTACAGCATAGGCTGTAGTATACTTTAGTTTTTACTACAGTAAACTGTATGTATTGTAGTATAATATACCCAATAGATTAAAGAAAACTTAGTACAGTATTGGGTAACGTAATTTGTTTAAATTACTATAGTTGTTATATTACCACAGCAACTAGCCGAATTACCACAACAATTTAAATCAAGTACCTTAGTATGGTTCAAAAACACTATAGTATTTATTCACCTGGAGGGCTACAAGAATTATCATTAGTCAAAGAGTTTAGGGCTAGATATTCATCTTGTATAATAATTGATGCTCTTCAATATGAATAACGCAGAAGAACACAACCAATGGCACGTGATCAACAGCTTGCTTTATTTAAATCTCTCGCATGCCAAATTTCACGTGATCGTGTAAACCTTTGTCATAAAAGCTATTAAAGTGACATAACTACTGCACTATATCAACAGACGAGCACAGAGAGCCGAATACATAGGCTAGACAGTGCTTGTGATTTATAAACTTAATTTTAAGTGTAATGTTTTTAGGCTATCAACCACACATGACTGCCTCAGCATATATTGTATAAGTATAAGCTTTATATGCATTAATGAGACTATCCTGATAGCACACATTCTTCTCGGAGACATCTATTTGATGTGTGTTTACGTCTGGAAGATGTATTTTTTAGAGTGTTTGCTCATCTGCAATACATCTATAGGACGTTTAGAAGATGTCTTTAGGATGTTTATGATTTAGAATGTATGTAAAACTGACATTTTAAAGATGTCTATCAGATGTTTGTAAAACAGTAGGCTTTCCAGATGAAGTGATCTTTAACAGACGTCTTACAGACATACGTGTGCTATCTGGGTGACCTCGTATGCATTAAAATAAAGGAAATGTGTTAACCTGAAATGATGACTCTGAAGACTTTAAACTTTATAATCATTTTATTGACCACTGACACTGTAGCCACAACCTAATGGCAAAACTAAAACAAATAAAAAAAAGTGACCAACAGATTCATCAAACAGAATAGCGAATGTTAGCTAATAATAGTTATTGATAGAAGTGAACGGAAGTAGATTGCTTGGAGCTTTTTACAATGAGCTAGCAAGCATATTCACGTAAAAGAAATGTTTAACAACTGTTAGTTTACAATAATACACATTCATATACAAGACATATCTCTTATTGTTTTTCCAGAAATCTCCCACTCGGTTTGAGCAAATCAGGTGAAGAGGTTGAAAAACACCTATTCCTGTGTGACAACACCCCAAAATTGGGAAACACCCCTTTTTGTTCCGCAGAGACCTCCTTCTCCGGCAGGTCGCAGCGCTACTTCCGGTGACATTCCCAGATGCCACAGCAGTTGTCAGAGTTTGTGAGAGCTGCCACGGTCTTTCTCGCCATTTCTGCTGTTGGCTCATAAAAACTATCTGAACTAGAAATATTAATTATATGCAGCATATTAATTACCAATATATTGAATCATCTGTTTATATTTTTCAAAACACCTGAAAATACAGTCCAGACGTCAGAAAAAATATCAATCTTTATATTTTAGATGGGGGAAATACACAATACTAATTTAGTCTGCACGCTAAAGCAAAAAACATAAAGCTTGCTGCAAAGCACCGGCAAAAGTAGCCTAATGATTATGAATGTGTCAGGAAAAATTACACATTTTAATTTTTTAATAATGTTTTCTGAGTCAGTGTCGGCTGTAAAGATGTTTACAGAACCACAGAACATTGGATGCGCCTTTAGAGAGAAATTTTGAAACTTTCAGATATGGATTACATAATCAGACTGTTGCATATTTGATTTTGATATGAATTGGTTCATTTAAAAGAAGACATTTCAAGCTTTCATTGAACAAATTTCTCATGTCTGTGAGGCAAACATCGAAAATATGTGAAATTGACTAATTGTTAATTTAAGCCATTAGTTGACTAATCATATTTATTAGTTTTATGTCATAAATACTGGAGGGAATAAACCATTATAATGAGCGTTTATGTAATTGCTAGCATATATACACTCAAGCGCACACATAAAGCTTGCCATAAAGAACTGACAAAGTAGTGATTATGAATGTAACAAAAACAGCAAGGAGATATTTAAATTGTTTGATTCAGAAAACATGAAGCATCACCATTTCCACAAAAATATAAAGCAGCACAACTGTTTTCAACATTGATAATAATTAGGAATGTTTCTTGAGCATCAAATCAGATTGTAATGATTTCTGAAGGATCATGTGACACTGGAGACTGGAGTAATGATGCTGAAAATGATCACAGGAATAAAGCACCATTTATTTATTTTTTTTGTAGAATATTTCACAAGGTTGCTGTTTTTAAATGTATATTTGATAAAATAAATGCAGCCCGGTGAGAGAAGGGACTTATTTTAAAATTACTGTTTCCAAACTTTTTGCAGGTACTTTAATAATAACAATTTTCTTAATACATTTTATATTATATTATTTTTACAGAACAATAGTATGTATTACAATATATGACACTACTTTTAATGAGATAAAAATTATATAAAAAAAAAAAAAAAGTGCCAGGGCCTGGCTTGGGTGCGGGGTCAGACTTTCCTGCCTTTTTTTTTTATCTCTAGCTGATCACATGCCTGATACATGTATGTGTGTGTGTGTGTTCCATCGCAGGTTTGGTCTTAAATTTCATGTAGGTGGTATTACAAAGGTCTTAAAAAGTCTTAAATTTACACAATGTGAATCCTTCCAGCAGCATGTTGTAGATTAGGAATCCCTTGTCACCCAAAATCAGGTCTCTAGGCTAAAATAGTTCAAAAGAATCCAGTACTATCCCTTATCACTTACAGATCCTGGGTAAAGTTCACAGAATTTGGTGCCACCCCAATGAGTACTTTGAAGGAGTGCATGCCATGGTACGCAGAATAGGTCTCTTACGTATATCCATTTGCTTGGGAATAGCAATTTTGATGTCAGTGCAATCCAATATCATTCTGCAATTGGGAAAGGTAGAAATGAACAAGGCATGCAGGTCTTGTTTTTCTCTTGGCTGGGAACAGTGCTCATTATATCCTTAAAGGGACCTTGTGAAAAACTCTATAAATGTATTAATCCATTACTGTTTGCACTGCAGTGAAAGAGTGCAGCCAGGTGTAGGTGTATATAGTTGTGGTGAAGTTTCATCAATGTCATGTAAATCTGGTCCTCAAGAATGATTTCTTTGGGTCTCCATCCAGCAAAGTATGTAATAGAATCCTCAAAACGAGCAACATATTCACACACAGCACTAAAGGCATCTCTTTCTGGCAATCCTGTCTCTATCCGAATCACACTTTCACTCAGCTGAGAGGCTGAATATCTGTCACGGCAGTTACTTGTTTGCCCTTTGAGCTTGTCTTGAGAAACTGTATCTCTGCTCTGGAATGCTTTAACTCGATCTCAAGCTGGATTCTTTTTCTTTGTTCAGATTGCAGCTCCTCTTCAGTGGTGCTACTACTTGATTGTTCCTCAGAATTGTTGGCGAGGGGTTGATCAGCCTGAGATGGTTTATCATTTTTGTCAGCCATAAATTGTGCAGCCATTTCCTCCTCTTCATCCATGAGTGCAACAGTGTCAGGCACATCAGTGCTATCCTGTCTCAGGAAGAATGAATGATCTTCCAAAAACTTTGTCCAGTGGGGACATCATCTGTGGATACAAACAAAACAGGGACATTTTTTTCCCTGTAGGAAAATGGCAGATGCGAGAATGGGCACTGGGATTCTGCTCAGCTCGTCTAGAGGACAAGTTCAAAATATGCAATATGAGTTTAATGAAAGAGTTTTTCAGCATTTACATTAATCTTTATTAATCTGTCCATGTTTTTTACAGCACATTAAACACGGTTACTACTAAAAAACAGATTAATATCATTGTTACCTAAAGCCTTAACTAATGTGTTACAAATGAGGGGTGTAAGAAAATATTGATACACGTGAATATTGTGATATTATGTTTGACGATATTGTATTGTAAGTGATTTTTCTCCATTCACAGAAGTGCTGAATGTGTGTGATGAAGAATCCTCATCATCTGTTGTTTATTTTGCTATTTGTGCATGTAGGCTAAAACTAAACCCCTGTGATTTTTTAATGGGACGCAGACACCCAGGTGAAAAAAAGTAGAATTTCTATAATATGCTTAAAGTGCTCTATTTTCGTGCACTAATTTGTACTAATGCTAAAAATTCTTCTTTAGTACTTCTTAAGATAATCTTAAGACATCTAAGTGTACTCAACTGTGCTATTTTGAGACACCATGAATATGAAGTCTTTTAATATACTATCTCTGTATTTGAAAAATTTATTTAGATACCACTTATAGTACATTTGAACTCATAGTGTACTACTAGTAGCTGCTAAATACATATTTTGCACGCCTTCAAGGATACTGTGTTCTGACAAAGTGTCTTAAAAAATGTAAATCAATATATTGTTTTATATGAACACGTAGGCAGGATATTTTTTACATCATTTTGAAGCAAAAGCTCTAGTTACAACCTCCAATACCCATAAGTCTTGTGAACACAGATTTAAATATATATTTTTGGCCTTATTCAGTGACTTAAGTTTTTGGTTTTTTCATAACCATGCATAACGTTATTCCTTCAAAAACACAAACATGTACATACATGTTCCTCACATATTATTGTAGCCTAGTCTGTGCTGAATACAGTGTAATGACACTTTTGTGCTTTTTTCAGTTGTCATAAACATATTAGACAAATGTCAGGGCATGTAAAACTTTCCAGGGCCCCAAAAATCCTCAGACCCCTGAGGATTAATAGCTAAATCTCGTTGAGTATGAATGTGGACCGACATCATCCTCAGGCTTATAAATAAAATAAAAATATATACTAAAAATATATTTTTTGAAACCTTATGTATGATGTACACAAAACCCATATGTTTTTTATATTGTTGTTTTTTGTCATGATTCTTCATTGTTGAAGATACAACCATGGTATTTACTCAGACCTTGTAGTTCTGCAATAATAATAATAAATAGATAAAGATACGAACAACAAGTGCACCTCATGTCACAGGCTACCATGTCCTCCGTGCTTTCTGGTCCACGTAAAATGCACCTTAACTCCTCAGCACTTCTCCTGGTCCTGCCCTTGTTTGGTACTATTTTAGAGGTTTGTTGATTTTTTTTTTTTTTCTGATTCCCTCCTGGAGCAGAAATCTGTTTGTGACATCTGAGTGAAGTTGCCGCTTGTAAGTTCAGGGAGACAAACTCAAACACCTGTGCCTTTTTAAGAACAGCATTCCAGAGCTGTTGGTCAGGTGCAACATGCAATACAGCAGTCTTTGAAGTCCATAAAATAAAATCACAGTACTCTACATCAGCCACAAGTCTGGACTTGCTTGAAGTATAGACTACACTTCCTCCACAGTGCTGTTTCCGTACTTATACGGGCACTTTATCTCAATGTAGCCTTTTCCACAGCAGGTACACTGCACTAATCCATCTGGCAACGCTCCAACTTGAGGAAACAGGGTTATGATGAAGCCACACTCAGTATTTGCATGTCACAGTGATGCTTCATGGTTTGAACTATATATCGTGTTCTCCCATTCTCCTCATTTTGTATTCCCCATGCAGTAGCACTGGTTTGTAGCACCACTGTTGGGGTAAACAGACTGCTCTTACTGTAGACAGTGCAGGGTTATTCAAATCAGACACAAAGACTGAATGCATTTTGAATGCAGTAACTCTTCCCGTGTGAAAGTGACACCAAGATGGGCATTTGTGCGCTTTATGGTCTGTCATTCAATGAACTAGGCCTGCTCAGGTGTAACATTACCTTACTTGCTAAGGATTTGCAGTACTGGCGCAAGACAGGCAGTTCACTGCCATCCATTTTTTATCATGTAGACTGCACAGTGAATCTGGTGCCGAGAATGGCTGTACTGGGTCTGCAAAAGTATCACAATACCCAGGAAAAGTTGAAAGAATTGCAACTTTAAGATAATTTCTGCAGTTGTGCAAGGACTGATTTCCACTGCTCTTGTGTAGCAATACTGAACTAGCATGTATGCTCGCTACCTCGCCATCCAGAACACTATTAATGGATTTTCTCTTTGCTTTTGAAGAAATGAAGTCTGTTCTGTGTCCTGCCTCTGCTCCCACTGTGATGTTACTAGGTATGATCCAGTATGCAGGTTGCCCAGTTACTGTTGTTGTCTCTCTGCATCTGACTACTGCTTCCAACTTGAAAAGCAAAGCAGCAATGTGTGCATGTTTCGGCAAGTCCCGCCATACATGTGCAGTGACCAGAAGATATAGCCCCCGATGAGTGTATGATGGCCCAAGTGGTGTGTCTATCAGGCGTTGTGAGTGCAAGACCTGTTACATTATCACAAATGAAATGGCTGTATTGGCCTTTGGATGGTTAAACCGGATGACATTTTGACACTTCAAAATCTTTAATACTTTTATTTGTAGCAAAATATATTAAACCCTTTTGGATTCAATAAAAGATCTAGTTCCTTACATTCTTTGGATGTCATACCTTTGTTTTTATTATTATTAAGGGCCTTTGGACAAAAAAATGACTGTTTACATCATTAACCAGACAACAAAGAGGTAGATGGAGAATAATAAATATTATACTATAATAAAATACACTATTAAATCAACATACATTTATTTTTCTTTAGTAATGAGTCAGACAGTTTATGATGTTGACTTTTTTATTGGAACAATGTTTATTGTTATGCATTGGTTTGTGTACTCAATGCAATAAAGAAAAAATGCATGAAAAAGGGTGGTATACAGAATTCTTCCTGATTACAACACTAACCATCCTTAATCAGCCACTTATGATATACAGTTAACATGACACATCATTACAGCAGATCTTACCTTGCTGTCACTATTGTGTTGTCGCAGTCCTCCTGTCAGAATGTGAATAAATCCTGCACCCAGCCATTACCGAAATGTCCTTCAAGGGATTTATAGTTTTTAAATTGTTCACTAGTATATGCACTTATACCATAAACAAGGTAATTTACAATATCTAGGTATGATAATGGAGATATGATAAAATAGGTTTTTCTCAGTTTTCTTGTGCTTCTCCGTTTTTGTGAGTTATTTACATACTTTTCCTTCCACACCAGTTCTATACCAGTGCTTTTCTATTTCTTCAGATCAGAAACAAGTGGTTCCAATTTTTTGTAGTCCATATTTTTTCAAATATTGTACTTCACAAGCAACAGAAGATGAATGTGCTTCAAACTTGCTCTGTACTTGGGGTGAATGTTGCCTAGAGTGAAGTAAAATGCAGAGACTTTGTGCAGCAGTCTTCTAGATCCAGTAGGCCTTTTTCATAAGAATCGAAAATCATGTGAGAATCGGCGCATTTCGAATTATGCCCCAAAATAGGCAGTCAAAAAATGTAATAATAAAAATTCTCTTTTGAGCTGAAACTTCTCAGACACATTCAGGGACACCTTAGACTTATATTACATCTTGTGAAAAAGTGTTCTAGGGCACCTTTAATTACCCGTAAGACCTCAAGTGCACATTTGAAGCATTTCAGAAAATTCTCATGGAACTGGATTCAGCCAAGCTGTCACCAAAAGTCCAAACACTTAAGATTAAGATGCTTCAGTAACACATATACTCCCCAAGTAGGGTTTGACTTAAAGTCTGGTGGGAAATCAACATGTTTTCTGTGTATCTGCTGAATGCCAGGTGAACATGGAGTTGGCATGGAGAAGTGGGTTGAAACCACATCAATGCATACACCTTTAATATTAACTTACTGCACATCCTATGTCTCCTCACCTGTACTTAGTGAGGAAACATTTAATGAGATGGAGAACAGCTGGTGGGTTTGACGAAGATAAAAAGAAAGTCTGCCTCGATCTGCAAAATCTTGCGAATGCCAGAACATTTCTGCCAGAACATTTACGGCATCCATTATTGGAAAAAGAATACCCAAGGCACCTCATTCCACTGGAGATGAAGTGTCAACAGTGCCCTGGCAATGTGCCCCTGAGTGACCCAATCCTCATTACAAATAAGGCCAAAATCCTCACCAACTCACGTATTGTTGAAGGTAGGTCAATGAAACTATTTATATCTTATGACTATCCACTGTGGTAGATTTGCTGTGCTTTCATTAATCATTGAATGTGTTGCAAACTGTACTGTAAATATTGTTGAAACTTTTGATCTCTACCTACTGTAAATCTTGTCATCAATGCGTAACCCTCTACCGTCATCAAGAGTGGAAAGATGGCCTACACAATTTTAATGACTGGTTAGTCTGTATAGTCCTCTCTTTATGCTTAACCATAAGGAACATGATACAGATATTTTTTTATATGAAATTTAAAAATTTTCTGTATGTTCACTAAAATGTTTCTTCCTTAGGTGCATACTGTAGTGAGCAGGGGGGTAGAATATTTAGAACTGACTACAGGGGTAAAGTTTCCCTTCATATGAAGCACTCACTGATCATGATATCATTATTCCTGTGTAAATGTGTGGTGATCATCCTCCAGTGGTCATCATGGACCTCCATAAAAAGGGAGCCTTCCATTTGTCAGGTAAAAATATTTTCATGGAACAGACCGATTTAGATGTCAATTACTGACCAGGTTACTTTCAGAATTTACTACTTGTGTAATGTTTTTTTCACATTATTTCTTTAGTAAGTGACCTTGCACAACCTCAGGAGGACCTCAATGGAGAAGTTGATATGGAGCATTTTTGAGAGGCAGTTTCAATGGAAAGGATCAGTCGAGATTTGTAACAAGTAATACAAGCCAAGGTTAATTTGTAAACATGTAACACCCTTTTCAATGACTGAAGGAGTGTGTGACAAACTAATTAACTAACTAAAACATGTTATGTTACATAACATGTTTACATTTATCAATATGTGAAGATTAAGATGTTTTAATATATTTCTTGAGTTTTGATATTTCCAAAGGTGACCGACACAATCCACTTGAAGTTCAGCCAACTTTCCACTTTTGGGTGCCGTGGATAGGCATAAACACACGTCGGTCAAACCAAGTCCTTAATATGGAGTAGGGCTGTCACGATATTAGATTTTTCACACCACGGTTATTGTGGGCAAAAAAAATTCACGATAACGATACATTGTGATATCTATTGAACAAATGGGTTGAAAGTCTGCCGATGATGTACAATCCTGGCCCAAATGTCACGGTTGATGAGTGCCTGATGCATTTAGAGGGTGTTGCCCATTCAAACAATATATACCCAGTAAGCCAGCGAAATATGGCATCAAAATTTGTCCAGCAAGCGATTCTAAAACAAGCTATGCCTGGCATATGCAAGTTTGTGACAGGAAGCCACAGATGATCTTGGATTATAACAAATCCAAAGGAGGAGTGGACAACCTGGATAAGGTATTTATTTTTTATTGAAATGTACATAGTAGTTATAAAGTGAGTGTCATATTTATTTTTGCAAGCTAACAGCAGATAAACTGTGTGCGTTTGTCTGTTTGTAATATTGCAGATGGTAGCCACTTACACCTGCAAACGAAAGACAGCTCGTTGGCCGATGGTGCTGTTTTTCAACATGCTTGATGTCTCTCCACGCACCCCAGCCTCTCTGTGTCCTGAAAAAAGGCAAATGATCTCTAGAGGTGGAAAATGAAGCTTCCACATCCGTTCACCATGCCTACTGCCTGCAGTGCGCTGACTCATAAACAAGACTGTATGAAATGAGAACACCAATTATTGTTCCTAGTTGATCCATTTTTTTCCCCATTTACAGTTTAAACTAATTTTTAATTTGTTACTGCGTTATTTGCTCATTTGTTATTGCTGTTCAGTTCATTGCATTTTTGATGTTCATGTTGTGTATTTTTACTCAATATGTAATATAACTGTTAATTTCTGTTTTTTTTTGTTCCGTTACAGTTAGTAACTGAAGTGTAGATTAAATTTGTAGAATTATAAGAAAATCAGATGATAAATGAAAAATAAATGATAAACTCTAAAGACTCCAACTTTTCTCTTGTTCAGGTTTGATTCTAATCATAATGGACCCAAGATTGGGTTATTGTCTTTTACTGAACTCATTTTTCTTACTAATGCCACTCAGTCCATGTTCAAGAAGAATTTGCTGAATTGCATGATAAACAAGGAGCTCTGAAAGAAGTAAAATCCGACTTATTTGTTGAATCATTTCCTGCGCAGCCGAATCAGAAACATGTAAAATTACATTTGGAAAATGAGTGAGGCTAAATTATGCTCCAATTGATAATGCAATTCATCAAGGTTTTCATTCTCTCTATAATTTTCCTCCAAGCAGGGGCTTTACTATAACCAATATCTAACATGTCTTTCCTATATTTAATGACAGCTTTATGATTGGTTTATGTACTACAAACACTTGTGCATTAAGTCCTCATGGATTTTTAAGATCACAGAATAAGACAGAAAATACATTACCTATTAAAAGTTTGGAAACATTACAATTGTATTTGTACAATTTAAAAAAATGTCTCTTCTGCTCACCAAGGATGGATTTATATAATCAAAAAATGCAGTAAAAACAGTAATATTGTGAAATATTTTTACCATTTATAATAACAGTTTTGTTTGAATATATAGGAAAGTGTAATTTATTCCTGTGACCAAGCTGAATTTTCAGCATCATTTTTCAAGTCTTCAGTGTCACTTTACTTTGTCCTGTTTGAGAAAATAAAAATAAATATCTGTTCATACTCGACCCCAAGTTTGCCTTAGATGTGCATCTAAAATTTTAGAAATGTTTAAAGTGTACAAAGTAATGTATAAATTGTACGAAGAACCCAAACCCTGAGTGACCCAGTGAAGGTTTACATTACAGTGGATGTGTTTTTGATTTTTCCAGGACATGATCCAAGCATGCCAAGTTAATTTGTGAGGCTTGCCAAGCCACTTGGACCACTGCAATGGCCGACCAAAACAGAAGTGACTAATGGCCTGCAACTCTTCAATTTGCCACAATTTATGCTACAGATATATTTTTTTCATTTGAGGAAATGAAGATGGCGGCACCAGGACTGTCCTGCCAAGCATTTTTAAGAATGCTGGATCAGTGATCTGTCCACTTTGGTTGCGTAAGTATTGAATTTATTTATCCTGCAGTATTGTTAATATATTTGAATTGTGGGTTGAAAAGCAGTATGATGCTAATGTATTCAGAATTTTTTTTTTAATGGGAGGCTGTGCGATTCAAGGTGGACAATATATGCAAGGAGGAGCCCTTTATCTGCACTGCACGCACCCCAGATATGCTCGCCGTTTCCGTAGATGTAAACCGCAAGCGTTGCCCTTTCAAGAATGCAGCTAAGTACTCCAAATTGTGTCACAGTGTTTGTATTATTAAAAAAAAACCAGCTCTTTAATGTACACCATGTAATCTTAGATTATAGGTTAATATCATAAATTGTTCTGTACCTTTGTTTTGTTTTTGTTTTTTTAGGTCTGAGGAACAGCCCATCTTTAAAGATGTCTTTATAGCCAAGGATGAAAATGTGACAAGATTTGTGGACCGCTTTATGCAACTCTTTGGAGGAAGGGCCAGTATTTACAGGTCACAGCCATACAAAAAGTGATTTGCCTACTAGCAAGCTTTTCTTGAAGTTACAGGTGATAGGAAAAATATTTAGCAGCACTCTGTGCCAACATACCGCATCTACCTTGCTGGCAGATGTTGCTGCTGACCACTTCCTCCACAAACACCTCTCCCACTGACTTACAATATGGAAAATGGTTGATGAAAATAAGACTCTCCTAAACAAACTCTTCAGTAAGAGTTTACTGTAGTCCTGTAGTCTAATTATCATCTACAATTGAACACTGTCCAGAGCTTCAGCACCTTCTTAACATGAAGCCATTCCTTTCAGTATTTCATGCCAAAGCCCATGATTTTAAATGTGAGGTAAGAAAGTGTTGCTATGTGATAGTCACATTATCTAAACCGAACATCTGGTTCATTATCATTTATTTATGTTTTCTTACGAAATAGACTGGGGCATATCAGGATGGGGCTGAATTAACACTAGGGGAGGAGGTGGAACAGTGTAATGCCTTCCTCTCTAGGATTGCAGTGACCACAAAACACATGTCAAGAGCAGGTAAGAAGACCACATACTGCACTAGTTACATAAACACATAAGTAGTAGGGGGAATATGGTGACATCATATTATCTGTGTTTGCAGTACGCTTCTGCTAACAACTGCTCAGCAGTGCTTGAAGGAGCTATTCGAGGACAACGCAGTTTCTAAGGCCTGCCTTAAAAGACAATGTTTGAAGTCAATGAACAATAGCAAAATCTTGATCTTGATAGTTGTATTTTTTTTTTTCTTTTTTACTATTTATAGAATAAAAATAATGTCAATTACTAAAGCATTACTTGACATGTTATACTGCCATTGAGTTATCAGGTGTTTGTTTCTTGGGTGAACAATATGCAGAACTTTTCTGAGAGAAAGCAAAAGCATTCCTGCATCACCATCATTGGAGATGACTTATGGAATCTGCCCTAGGTTTACACCAGTTCTTTCTTCAGCAACAGCAGCAAAAGAGTTTTAGCAATAGCACAGAAATACCATCTTAAAACGGCTTGGATAGGACTTCTCACCTTCCCTCCATTACAGCACCATTTGACAAAGTACATCTAGAACAGCGCTGGACAAACAACAGCAGAGTTTTTAAATGTATGCGTTTAAAAATCACTATTTTGATGCAATACAAGCAAAATTCAATATATTGCGTAAACCTGATTTCATCCTTCATCTTCAGTTTTCATTAGTGGTTAGATGTAATGAAACGCAAATGTGCTTGAAGTGATTTAATAATTGTTAATATGACTCACTATACAAATGAGGATTGATTCTCATATATTATAGACTATCAGTTTTCATATTGTATTTATATGCAGTGTGATATGCACAGTGGTACAGGATAAAAGAAACTGTGGAGGTGTTATTAAACCTACACCACAGAAGTAATTAATTGTCAGTTTTAAATGAATAAAATGAATTATATTGATGCACACAGTATGCAGCCTTTCACTAGGATTATAAAATGTCCTTCCTGCCTCCAGAACAGATTGATTTTTATCTCACCTAGACAGGTATGATCTTATGGCCCACCAAAATATTTTTAAAATGGAAGATGGAGAATGTCACTTTTTTTTAGTACAGAGTGTTATTTATTTTGCGTATATAAATGTCATTGGTCACCTTGTAATGTTGAAATGCTAATACACCTGAACTCAACTATCATTATTGACCGCTTGCTATTGGATATCTACTCCATTCTGATAAAATTATTTATTTTTGGGAACAATGGCTAATACTTACAGCTTTACAGTTTCAATCTGCACTTTTCTGTCATTTCTTTCAGGCTGAGGATGTTCAGACAAAATCGTGACCCTGTTAGAGGGCCGAGCAGAAGGAGGGTGCAAACACGGCATGTAACATTCAGAGTCCGTCTCATCCTCCTTCCTGATTTACAAACATTCCATCCCACAAAAGGTATGATACTTTAAACTAGTAATAAATCATCATTGTAGGAGAAAACTGCAAAAATAATTAGTCATCGTTTATGACTGTATCCGCGGAGACAAGAGAGCCGTCGCTATTTTCATTTTTAAACACTTGCAGTCTGTATAATTCATAAACACAACTTCATTCTTTATAAATCTCTCCAACAGTGTAGCATTAGCCGTTAGCCACGGAGCACTATCAAACTCATTCAGAATCAATGTAAACATCAAAATAAATACTATACTTACGCGATTAGACGTTGCATGACGAACACTTTGTAAAGATCCATTTTGAGGGTTATATTAGCTGTGTGAACTGTGTTTATGCAATGATAGAGTCGAGAGCTCGGGAGGGGGCGGAGAGCGCGAGCAATTAAAGGGCCAGCAGTCTGAATCGGCTCATTTCTAATGGTGCCCCAAAATAGGCAGTTAAAAAATTATTTTAAAAAAATCTATGGGGTATTTTGAGCTGAAACTTCACAGACACATTCAGGGGACACCTTAGACTTTATTACATATTATTACATCTACAAGATATTACATCTTGTAAAAAAATGTTCGATGGCACCTTTAAACTTTTACCTCAGCACTACATTTTGGAAGAAAAACTGTTGAATGAAAGAATAGCCAGCTACAACTATATGTATCCAAACACAAAAAACAAACCAAGTGTCATCCTTAGCCTGAAATATGAGACACCAATCAAACAAACGGCATGACAGATGTGGTGTCTCATACAAAACTTGCCTTTTGTCTTGGGGGACCTTGTCAATCCCGAAAGTTTGCATTGGCAATTGTTCATTTTGTTACGAGAGATATTAAGCATTATATTTGCTCCTGTTGTTACCAGAGGTCTTGCAGTATTCCTGAAACAGCTTATCATAGATCACCACAATTTGTTTAAAGAGCTTTACCCGACTAAAAATCTTACACCAAAACAACACTTTATGACACACTATCCTATGATGATGACTAAATTAGGACCTTTATCTAAACTTTGGTGTATGAGATTCGAGTCCAAACACAATCCAATCAAGCGACATGCACATGCTGTCTGCAATTTTAAGAATATATTGAAGACTCTGGCTTTCAAAAACCAGGTACAACAAATGCATTGTTGGAAATTTGGGGAACCATTAGCTCACAAAATATGCGTTCCTAATGTGTATCCTGTTTTGTTCGTTCTTTGGAGTATGGTGACCAAAATAATAATGAAATGAGCTCCTTCGCCGGTTAAGTAACAGAGAAAATTCATGTGTCAAACTCAGTCAGTTTTTGTGGACACACATACAGAACAGGGAGCATTTTGATGTTATCAACCAGTTGTGAACATGAGCCTGTCTTTGGTGAAGAAGTTTATTTATTTCCAAAGACAAAAATGTTTTGTTAGCTTTTTTAAGGACTGTTAATGTAAAATATTCTGATGATCACTTTTATGCCTATGTTGTTGAAAAGGTGGAAGAGTACAGACTTGTAAACGTTCCTTCTGTCAGATTCCCAGACCCTTGGTATTCAGAAGTTTTGGATCAGATCAGATCTACATCAATCCCAGATACAAAGTTTTGAAATGAATTAATTTTATCTGCTTAATGAAATGGAGAAAACATTTCATGTTTTTACTGTTTGAGATCACATTAGGCAGTTTGTTCTATGATTTATTTTATGACAATAAATGTTATGAAGTATAAAATGTGTATTTTCTTGTTTTATTCAAATGATTTCATGCCACACCACATTTTTTGTGTGGTTTTAGGTACGTTTTCTAGCACAATCTGGGTAGCCTAAAACAGCACATAATGTGTTAATATTAACACATCTTTACGTTAATCTCCCTGACACATTCGCTGTGTTAAAATTACTAACACAGGGACTGTGTAGAAATTAACACAACAAACGTTGTCCCTAAACTCACCCATTGATGTGTAAGATTTAACACAGTTTGAGTCAGTTTTAACACATCCTTTCTAAGAGTGAACTTCTGGGTTTTTTAGCTTGTTTGCCTAAATGTGCTGTGTGTATATTAGTGACATAACCAAACAATACTCTCTCTGTCTCAGCATATTACAGTTGTTTTACTAAAACTTAATATATAAGCCAATGGCGAGAGAATTATGGATTTATATTTATGACATCATAAAGCATCTTATGTGTACACAGGGGTAAAGAGAAATGCCTAGACACTTGTGTAAACACTGTTTTTGTGTCTTAATCTGCCCTTTCCTCTATATTATATATATATATATATATATAGTGACCCAGAAAAATATAACTTGTTCTCACCGCTCACAAGACAGGCAGATAGACAGACAGTCCTGGACACCAACGTCAAGTAAATCCAAAACTTGATTTGCATTTAGTTTTTCTGACCTTTGCTTCAGGGTTGAGGTCTCGTATCTGCAACAGCTTGTATCTCAATGTGACTTCAAATCGAGCCCAACTGCCAACATGATAATCGTCTGCAGATCTGATGTCATGAACTGTGCTCTGCATGCCTTTGGTCGTGGGAGATTTGACCCTAAGAAGAAGATAAGTGTTATCTTTATGGATGATGATGGCCGAGGAGAGGGAGCAGTGGATGATTGCGTGAATTTCTGCGTGCTTTAACAAAACACAATGTAAGCTCTTGATGTAATTTATTTATTGATTTAATTAAACAAACCATTTTATAGATACACATCATTAGATTTGAGATGAACCGTGGTACAAGTGCGTGCTGAACCATGGAGAACGGTACAGTTTGATTTTATTTACCTGAGATCTATTACCCTTGTAGGCAACAGTACTTGACCGTTCCTTTAGGTTCCAAGTATTCAATAAAACCAATACAATGCCTTTTATTTTAATTGATCTAGAATTGTTGGTAACACGCTATGAATCATTAGTTAAGCATTAGTAAATACTTAATTCATCACTCATAAAGCATTAATTGAATTTAGTAAGCAGTTTATAAATACAGCTATAAATGCCTTGTTCTTGATTTATACGCTGTAGCAAACTTCATGTGGACATTCACGAGAGGCCTGCGTCTTTGTCAGAACTTCAGAGGAGTGGTTACTGGCCTGCAAGTACACTGTTCAAATCAGATGTGCTTGTCTCATTTCAAGAGATGAAAATGGCATCACCAGGAATGTCTTTTAAAGCATTTGTTAAAATGCTTGATTAGAAAACATTTCTCTTTGGTAGAGTAAATATTTTATTTTGTTTTTTAATTTGTTTTATCATTAACCATTGGCCATTAAAATGACAATTTTCTTTAAAGGTAGTAGAAAACTTTGCATGTATAGATTTAACTACAAAGATATTTAAACTCCAAACTGAATGTCAGAATGGGAAAGAAAGGTGATTTAAGCAATTTTGAGCGTGGCATGGTTGTTGGTGCCAGACAGGCCAGTCTGAGTATTTCACAATCTGCTCAGTTACTGGGATTTTCACGCACAACCATTTCTAGGGTTTACAAAGAATGGTGTGAAAAGGGAAAAACATCCAGTATGCGGCAGTCCTGTGGGCGAAAATGCCTTGTTGATGCTAGAGGTCAGAGGAGAATGGGCCGACTGATTCAAGCTGATAGAAGAGCAACTTTGACTGAAATAACCACTCGTTACAACCGAGGTATGCAGCAAAGCATTTGTGAAGCCACAACACGCACAACCTTGAAGTGGATGGGCTACAACAGCAGAAGACCCAACCGGGTACCACTCATCTCCACTACAAATAGGAAAAAGAGGCTATAATTTGCACAAGCTCACCAAAATTGGACAGTTGAAGACTGGAAAAATGTTGCCTGGTCTGATGAGTCTCGATTTCTGTTGAGACATTCAGATGGTAGAGTCAGAATTTGGCGTAAACAGAATGAGAACATGGATCCATCATGCCTTGTTACCACTGTGCAGGCTGGTGGTGGTGGTGTAATGGTGTGGGGGATGTTTTCTTGGCACACTTTAGGCCCCTTAGTGCCAATTGGGCATCGTTTAAATGCCACGGCCTACCTGAGCATTGTTTCTGACCATGTCCATCCCTTATGACCACCCATCCTCCTCTGATGGCTACTTCCAGCAGCATAATGCACCATGTCACCAAGCTCGAATCATTTCAAATTGGTTCTTGAGCATGACAATGAGTTCACTGTACTAAAATGGCCCCCACAGTCACCAGATCTCAACCCAATAGAGCATCTTTGGGATGTGGTGGAACGGGAGCTTCGTGCCCTGGATGTGCATCCCACAAATCTCCATCAACTGCAAGATGCTATCCTATCAATATGGGCCAACATTTTCTAAAGAATGCTTTCAGCACCTTGTTGAATCAATGCCACGTAGAATTAAGGCAGTTCTGAAGGCGAAAGGGGGTCAAACACAGTATTAGTATGGTGTTCCTAATAATCCTTTAGGTGAGTGTGTATATATATATATATATATATATACTAAGTGATACAAATGAGGGAGCTGAGGAATTATAGGTTGGGCAAAAAATACAACAAAATGTATTTTAAAATAAAATACCAAATACCTTAATTTTTAAGGAAGCTTATGTGTAGCAATATTCAATTTGAAATTAAATGTAATATGCAAAATGGCAATGCATTTCTGTATTTAATTTTACATTTTACATACCATATGTGCAATGATTGGAGCAAAATGATAATTCAAATTCAATAATATAATTTACATTTGCCATTTCCTACACTACTTTTAACATATAATTTAAACATATATTTTAATGCTTTATAAGTTGCAAAATTAAAATGAAAATGTATTACAGAAATGATTATATATTTTTAACACATTCAAGCAAAAATTGTAGCAAAATGATCATTTAAATGCTATTTTTCTTAATTGCATTTGCATTCAGTGCAATTGCATTTTCATTAAATGTCCTGCAATGAATGTAGCAAAATTCAATGTAGATTTGAAAAAACATTTCGAGCATTTATTCGCCCTGCCCTGTCAATCATTGCATTAAGGCGGGGCCAGGTGTTGGATAGGAAGCATATATGTAGCAGAATTCAATTTGCAATGTAATTGTATTATGGCAATACAATCTAATATGCAAAATGGCAATGTATTTCTCTATTTAATTTACATTTTTCATTACCATATGTGTAAAGTTGGTGCAAAATGAAAATTAAATTGTATAATTTTCTTTTGCCATTTCCAATAGAAGTTTTAATATATAAATTACATACTCATTTTAATGCTTTATAAGTTGCGAAATGAAAATGAAAATGTGTTACTCAAATTGATTTGGTATGTGTCGCTGTCCAAGCCATAACAATAGCAAAATTATCATTTCAAATGTTATATGTCCTAAATGCATTTACACAGGGTTAGGACACTGAGGATTGCATTTTCATAATAAACCATGGGATATTTGTAGCAAAATTCAGTGTGGATTTCAAAATGCATTCTGAGCCAAAGATAAAGCAAAATGGTAGCAAAATTTGTGATTTAAATGACTTTTTAATACATTGAAAATCACTCTTGAGAGGTTTGAAAAATGCATTTTAATTAATGCCCCACGTTGAATGTAATGCATTCAGAGCTGATCACGCCCACCCTCCGTCAATCATTGCGTCAAGGCGGGGCTTGCGTTGTTGTAGGTATTTTGATCAATAGCAGCAAATGCAGTAAGCTCGAGGGAGGAAACATGGCAAAGTCTGTTCCTCAGCTTCTCTGAGAAGCTGCCCAAGCACTGGAGCGACAAACTGCACCGGCCCTTCGGAAAGTCCATCTGGTCTGAGCATGCAGCCTCTGGATGGAAGTGGTGGGACACTGGGGTAAGTTGGCACACAAAGACCGTGGTCTGTCGTAAAACAGTTTTCCTAGGGTTGCCAACTTTCACTCGGGGTCTGGGGAGGTGGTCTGTTACTGACGATGGCATTCGTTGAACATTGTCTGTATGAGAAATGTTAGTTTTGGACAAAACTGCTTTAGCCGTGGACCCTCTACATTTTGAGCACTTGTATATAAAAAATTATAAATAATCTATGCAAAAATGTAAATATATCCAATGTACTTTCTTACATCGTTCGTCGTGATCTGTATTGGTCACGTAATATGAATTCCAAATGTGAGGCAGCAAAATCAATGTCCTCGCATGATCTCCCACATTAAAAAAGAGAGAGAGAAAAAAAGAAGTTTTGCCGCATTCGCATGTGTTTAAATCCTAGTAAATAGACCGTTGGCAAACCTGAATTAAACAGTCCATTTCATAAAATACAAACTATTAAATATATTCAGTTCATAATTTATGTCCATTTTATTGCAGCAGAAGTTAAGATTTTTTGCACCGTATTCACAGGGCCGTCTGCCTAAACGTCCCAACACTGCTGGACCTTCAGCAAAAAGATATAAAAGTGTTTCCTACACCCATCGTCTTTTTTGCCTATCCAGAAGAAAAGAATGTGAGGTACCAAGTCCAACAGTTAAAAACAAATTAGAGAGGGCAGGAATAGGAGAGAAGAGGATCGCCTTTCCAGATAATAGTCAAGAAATGGAAAAAATATATACTGCACTGTGACACTTAAAAAAATTCAACATATACATACAAAATGTAAACATTAGTGCTATCAAATTAATTTATGGTGATTAAATCATGTGCTAATGAACAAATGGTTCAAATAATCTTCACAGTGCCACATCACACTGTGCACACTTCCAAAGGGGCTGGCGCCACTTCTTTGCTGTGTCTGCTGACCTCAGTCTCTCAAATGAGGAACTTCCCTCCTCCTTCTAACCACCACCATCATCATCATCATCCACACAGGCCAGTGACTCAGGTAAGCACTGTGGCACTCTGGGAGGCACATCACTGCCTTTAGGGACTCCACACAGCTCTGCAGACAACTCCTCCATGAACTGGCACAGTGTCTGATGTCTGACACATCTCTGTGCAAAATGTAGCTGTTGGTTGCATCAATGTCAATGAAGTGGTACAGAAGTGTCCTGTACCATCTGTTGGACCTTTTGTGCACTGAGTAGTACTGGAGAAGCTGGTCAGAAAGATCAACCCGCCCATGTATTTGTTGTAGTCAACCACACAGCGAGGTGCTGTGATGTTTTTTCACCTCTTGTTTTCCTTGCTGTGCACGCTTCTGGTGACAGTGTCTCCATCAAAAGCTTGGTGTATGGTGGAGCGCATTGACACTTCTCTCGTGTCCGAACAACAGTTCTTGATGTCTGATCGTTGTTCTTTGTTTTAGGTTCATTCTTGCGTGAATCACGGAATGTACCACATGCCACAAAGCCATTGGCATACAAGTCTTCAAAAAGCTTTGGACTTGTATAGAAGTTATCAACGTATAAGTGATAACCTCTGCTCAGGAACGATGGATACATGAGGCTGCTGACGACATCATGTGAGAGACCCCCTCTGTCTAAAAATTATCACTGTCTCACTACATTAGATCCTACTACAAAATAAATATATATACATGCAATAATTTAAGATACAGTTATTGTTATTGCCTGTTTATTAGCAAATACATATGTTAAAAGACCAAAAACAAACAATGGCAAAATCTTTGAAAATGAAAAGAAAAATAATGTACAGACCCAATTTACAATTCATCATCATAACCACAGCAGTCAATATTTGAACTGGATCAAAACCTTTCATCAAAGTTGTCATAAAACCTTCTTCTTAGGACAACTTTGAACTTTTTCCTATACATTTCAAATGTTGATTTATGTATGTGTGTGTGTGAGTATATATATATTTGAATCATAAGGAGTTGGTAACTAAAACAGTACTGTACATTGAACATATTGTGGATGATGGCAGAACATTCCGATGGTTATGTGAAAGATCTCAAAGATTTAGATCCTGTGAGATTAGAGCAAGATGATGAGATGCGTTGGGAAGAAGTAAGAAAGAAGAAACAAGTTAGACAATGATCAGACTCCAGTAGGGCTGGGCGATATGATGATATTATCATATATCGACAATGCCTTGCAAGTATCATAATGTCGATATTAAAAGTCAGTTACAGACGATAATCGCCAATATCAAGAAATAAAATACAAATTTATTTAACATAGTCCCGTAGTTACCATTCACATATTTATTCACATGTAATAGCATAAATGAAATATTTTGTAGCCAATAGTAGCTAATTAATAGGGTTAGAATAAAAACATCTAAAAAAATCTAGAGGGATACATTAGATACATTTTCACTGTTGCTATGCCTACGTTTGACAGCGGGGATAAACAAATCTCCTTGGAGAAGCTGACACCAGCGACATATTTGAAGAGAAGAAGATTACATGGTAATCGCTATAATTTTCAGATATTAGTAAACAAGTGTTTAAGAGAATATTGTTCTGCAGGATGTCACAGTGATGTATGATAGATGAATAGTGAAGTCTGTAGTTTAAGAGGATATGTTATTTATAAGGAATATAATTTATTTTAAAAATTAAACATTTTTTTTTAAGTCATAGCTTGTGGGGTAAAACGCCCCCCAGAGGGCATAGTTTCTCTCTATCATAATTACTATATAACATATCTGTCTACAAATCCTCTGTTTTACACTTAATGCAGTATAACTAGGTGGTAAAATCAAATATTTGAACAAAATAAAAATAAAAAATTACCTCAAGTGAGCATTAGGCTAGCTTGATAGCACAGTTAGCTCACTGATGGAAGGTGGTTAGGTGACCCAATGATAAAACATAGTGGCTTTTAATGCATTTATTGAATATATTTCACTACATAAATATACAAATTTATAAGTTTAATATTTATTTAGGGTTTTCTGTTTGTCTTGGTGATAGTGGTGAACAAATACATCAATTATCAACCCCATAAAGGCCTAGTGTAGAAACCTCAACCTCATATATATATTTTTTCTCTCCATATAGATGCGGACATATATTTAAAAAAAGTAACCGTGGTGCTTATACAGAGCAAGCTCTACAAAATGCCATCAGAGTGATTGAAGAGGGAACTGCTTTGAAGGCTGCAGCCCATCAATTTGGAGTCCCCCCAAAGACCTTGAGGCGGCATAGGGATAAAAAAGTTTTGGAGCCTGGATCAAAGTGTTTAGGCCGCAAAGCAGTTTTTACGTCATCATTCGAGCTCCAGTTAACTGAGCACATTCAATCAATGGAGAGGGCATTGTTTGGGCTTTCAACGATTGATGTAAGGAGGCTGGCCTATGACCTGGCAGTAGGGACGGGCAGATCGATATGAAGTATCGATATATCGATACTGACGTTGAGTATTGAAAGTATCGATGCTCAAATTAAAATATCAATACTAAGGTGTGTTTTTTTTTAACCAGTGATTTTGTTTATTTAACAATAAATTTATGCATTGGATTGGACAAATAACCTATGTAAGCGAATAATTTGTAAAAGTATTTTCCTGCTCATCTGAACACGCAAATCCTGCAAGTCAGAACCAATCGATCACAGAACGTTCACTCACTGCCAACACTACATTCAAACAGCTGTAGGGCTGCATTTAGTATCGTAAGAAACCATTGATGCTTTTGTGAAACACAGCCCAGAACAATGCTTAACAGAACACAGAAAAATATCATATTATTGTTAGTTATTTCACAATAAACAAAATGAAATAGCCTACATAGTTTGTGCAATTACATTTATTTAAAATGAACGTTAAGGGGGGGGGGTGTAAGATGGCGCCGTAGAGTGAACATGCGTTTTGCGAGCTGCACAGTTAGTCTCGGTTATGTACAAAAATTTAACTTTCATCTAGACAAAGGAGTAACTCAGTGACGAACTTTACCTTTATAGAATGAGTCTGAACAATTATTTTAACAAATCGTCGGGTATTTCCTTGAGGAGTGCGAAAAAAGCTGTGCCGAGAAACACGCAAAGACCGGCCGCCATGGCCTCGGATAACACATCAGATACAGACCGGTTAATCCACGATGAAGAGGCCGAGAAACGGACTGCTGTCGTCCCTTCAAACAATCCTTCTACCGACCCTAATCTTATGCAGGCTATGAAGAGCATGGCGGACGACATAGTTGCAGTGATTGATGCTAAGATCTCGACGGTCCTCGAAGCGATTGATAACCAGTCGTCTAAAATTCAAAGTATTGTACAGCGAGTTCAAGAAGCAGAGGACAGAATCAAAGTGACGGAAACTGCATGCACCGCTAATGAAACCAAGATTCAGCATTTGGAAAAACAAATACGTGACTTTGACTGAGCAAGTAGACGACTTGGAAAATCGCGGAAGGAGATGTAATGTGCGCATCATTGGCTTACCGGAGGATACGGAGGGTTCGAACCTGCTCAAATTCTTTGAAAAATGGATTCCGGAATACCTTCACCTGGATACGAAGGCGGGCAAATTGAAACTGGAAAGAGCTCACCGCTCCCTTGCTCCAAAGCCGGTTCAGGGCCTCGACCTGTCATAGTTCGATTTCATAATTTCCAGGACAAACAAAGAGTGATGGCAGCCGCCAGTAAGCGCTTTACGCTCAACAGTAAGCAAGCATCTTCGCAGGACGCAGTCACCCCGAGAATTTCTTTCTTTAACGATTATTCAGCGGTGTGCAGAAGAGAAGGGCGTTCAACGAGGTCAAAGTTCGTCTTCGAGAGCTACAGATGGATTACGCACTGCTCTACCCTGCCACACTCAGCGTCAAAGTCGGCCATGTGCGCAAAAAGTTCGCTTCTCCGCAGGAAGTGACTGCTTTTCTTGATTCTCGATAAGTGCCGGCGTGGACGCAGTGTAACCTTTCGGTGGTCATGGTTTGGACTTTGAGATTTGTTTGTTCTGTCTCATTACTGTATTTGGAAGAGACTGACTGCGCAGTTCTGCAGGTGACTTTTTTACAGTAGGCCTACGTTGACTTTCAGTGAATATGGTGTTTTGAGAAGTTTATCTCTCTTCACAACAAGGTTTGGTTGGAAGCCCTTGATGGATATAAGGGTGATTTCCCCTGCTTTCTATTTTTTGTTATTTGTTTTGGGTTTGTATTATAGTTTTGATAGGCTAAATGTTTTAGGTTACTGTTTAGCTCGGCATATTTCTGTTTCAGGTCACTGTGTATATTACTTAAAGATGTTCAGGTACAGTTGCTTCTGGATTGAGGTTTATGATAATGGATAACACACTACGTATTTGTACTTGGAATGTTAAGGGAATTCATAATCCTATAAAGAGGAAGAAGGTCCTGTCGAACATTAGAAAAGAGAAGATTGGTATAGCTTTTTTACAAGAAACACATTTAGACAAACAAGAACATCTAAAGTTAAAACAGGGGGGATATAACCAAGTATTTTCCTCATCTTTTTCATCTAAGAGTAGAGGGGTAGCAGTGTTGATCAGAAAAGACATTCCTCTGAATGTTGTTAAATTGACAGAAGATGACAGAGGCCGTTTTGTTATTATATATGGCACCTTATATGGCAAATCCATTTCTCTGTTTAATGTATATTTTCCTCCAGGGCACCCTTCTGATTTTCTTATTAAGGCATTTGCAGACTTTCATGATCTGAGTTCAGATTATATGATTGCTGCAGGTGATTTTAACTGTATGTTAAATCCTCTCATTGATCGATTTCCCCACAAAATAGTGGCTCCATCTAAGCTAGCTAAACAAATTAATGGCATTTGTGAAGACCTAGAATTTATAGATGTTTGGAGGGCTCTACACCCATCTGGTAAAGAATACAGTTTTTTCTCCCCACCACATCAATGTTATACAAGGATTGATTATTTTTTTATGCCTAAAAGTTCAGTGCACTTAGCTGCCTCATGTTATATTAACAACATTGTAATCTCAGATCATGCTATGGTTGTTTTAGACTTAAATGTGTCAAACAGAGATAATTTTCGGCAATGGAGGGTAAACACTAATATACTTAAAGATCAGTTATTTAAACCTTTTTTCTCTAGGGAATTTACATCTTTCTACAATATTAATGTTCAAACCACACAAGACTCTTCTCTTTTATGGGAGACTAGTAAAGCTTATATAAGGGGATTAATTTAGTCTTTTTCTATTTTTAAGAAACGGAAAAAGAAAGAAACCCAAAGATTATTAGAGGAGGCCTTGAAGAATAAAGAGGAAAAATATATTAAGACTGCAGACATGGCGCTACTTAAAGAAATATCAGCATTGAGGTGCTTTATAGATTCATTGCTTACCCAGGATGCAGAATACAAATTGAAATTTGTGAAACAGAAATGCTATGAGCATGGGGATAAACCAGGTAAATTTTTGTTGTACCTTACTAAAAAGAAAAGTGATTCACGTTCAATCATATCAATACTGGACACAACTGATAAGTTACATTATGACCGTATGTCAATCAATAACACATTTAGAGATTACTATATGAACTTATACAATACTGAAGTGTCCAGTAATAATACTGCACTATTAGAAGCTTTTTTTTCCAAATTTAGTTTACCAACTATTTCGAATGAGCAGAAAGCCAAACTAAGCGCTCCTATCTCTAAGGAAGAGTTAATGGAGGCAATTTCAAAGATGCAGAACGGAAAAGTGCCAGGTACAGATGGCATAGGTTGTGAATTTTATAAGGAATGGCACACTTTATTACTGGAACCCATGCTCAATATGTTTAACCATTCATTTAATATTGGGCATCTCCCTGAATCCCTGAGAGAAGCTAATATTTCTCTTATACTGAAAAAAGGTAAATCTCCTGAAGCCTGCTCTTCATATAGACCCATATCTTTATTAAATTCGGATAGGAAAGTGCTAGCCAAAATTTTGGCATCTCGTTTGGAGAATGTAATAACAGACGTTATTAAAGATGACCAAGTTGGTTTTATAAGAGGCCGCTCATCTTGTAATAATACGAGACGTCTTCTTAATATTATACAAGTCTTTAAGCAACGTGAGATTGATGGGTTGGTGCTTTCTCTCGATGCAGAGAAAGCGTTTGACCACATCGAGTGGTCATATTTATTTTTTGTTTTGGAAAGATTTAATTTTGGTGATGCTTTCATCAGATGGGTTAGAGTGTTATATGAAGAACCTAAAGCTTTTGTTCTACTAATGGTTCCAGATCAGCAAGTTTTTCACTACAGAGAGGGACTAGACAAGGGTGCCCATTATCACCCTGCTTTTTGCACTCGCTATTGAACCCCTAGCTGAAGCGATCAGAGCAGAGCCTTCAATTGAAGGTCTACAGACTGATGAAAAACATCATAAATTAGCCCTATATGCAGATGATGTGCTCATTTTCATTTCAAATCCTGAGTCTTCAGTACCATCTCTTTTGAACATTATTAATACTTTCAGTACCTTCTCAGGATACAAAATCAATTTAAGCAAGTCAGAGGCTATGCCTGTTGGTTCTATGAAAACAATGCCAAATATTAGCCCCTCATTTCCATTTAAATGGTCCCCGGGAGGATTTATATACTTGGGTATTTTTGTGAGCCCTGTATTTAAAAATTTATTCAAAGATAATTTTATTCCGTTGTTTAGTAAAATTAGAGAAGATTTAAACGATGGGACACTTTACCTATTTCATGGTTGGGTAGAATGGCTCTTATAAAAATGACTGTTCTTCCTAAGCTTCTGTACCCAATTCAAATGATCCCTATTCTGTTCTCTAAAAAGGTTTTAAAAGATGTGAATGGTTGGCTTAGCTCTTTTATTTGGAGTAAGCGTAAACCAAGATTGAAGTTGTCTGTATTACATTTACCAGGTTCGATTGGAGGACTGGATTTACCAAATATTAAGCTATATCAGTGGTCTGCTCATTTAAGATACATTTCTGATTGGATTGTTCTCAATAACTCCCCTACCTGGTTGGACCTTGAACAGTCTTTGTCGAAACTTCCTCTTGTGGATTTGTTGTTTTTCAAAAAAATGAAATCCTTATTGGATAACTGTGATAACCCTGTAACTGTAAATGCACTTAAGGCATGGAAGGCTGTTTGTCGTTTTGAGGGAAGAACTAAACTAACCTCTGCTCTTACGCC
The DNA here is from genome assembly GCA_028476615.1 of Culter alburnus. Classification (NCBI taxonomy): domain Eukaryota; kingdom Metazoa; phylum Chordata; class Actinopteri; order Cypriniformes; family Xenocyprididae; genus Culter; species Culter alburnus. The sequence continues at coordinate 72,838 of JAOTNS010001264.1, forward strand.
AATTGTGAACAACCCAGACTTCCCTTCGGGCAGATTGGATGGAAGGTTTAAATTCTGGGTAAATCAAGGTATTAATCGGCTAATGGATGTGTTTAATGAAGAAGGCCTAATGTCCTTCGAGGATCTGAGACAGAAATACCAATTATTAAAACAAGACTTTTTTCGTTTTCTACAGATTAGAAATTATATCTTGAAGGATACCTCACTATGTACTAACAGAAGTCTATCTCCTATAGAAAAACTACTTTTTCAAACACCTGGGAAGAAGTCAGTGAGTTTGTTATATATAAGGTTCTTAGTGTTACATTTGAGGGACAAGTAACTTTAAATACTAGACATGCCTGGGAGAGGGAACTTTCTATCTCTATAACTGAGGAAGAATGGGGTAATTTTTGGAAGTATGCCAAATCCATCTCAGTATGTAATCGTGTCAAGGCGATACAATTTAAAATTGTACACAGAATGCACATCTCGTCAAACCGTAGACATGCATTTAACAATACCCATTCACCTCTATGCCTTAAGTGCAAAACACAAGTTGGCACCCTCACTCATTGTCTTTGGTCATGTAATCAGTTACAAATATACTGGACCAAGATTGTATTTGAAATGAGTAAAATCTTTGATAAGGAGTTAGTTTTGGATCCTCTATTTTTGATCCTCGGTCTGCCGGATAAAGCTTTGACTTTATCAAATGAAAAGAGACTTTACAATCTTCTCACATTTGCAGCCAGGAAAAACATATTATTGAGATGGATAAGTGATAAGACTCCGACTATATCTGGATGGCACAAGATTTTAATGGAACTAATCCCATTGGAATATTTAACATGTTTTGTTAATGATCATCCAGATCAGTTTTATAATGTCTGGAAGCCTTATATCAGTAAGCTAGGGATTGATGTGTCAACTATCTTGATGAAGGGTTTTCCTATTCATGTACCTATTCATGTTCCTATTCAAGTGAGCGCATGATTTTTCGAACTTTGTTTTGTACTACCACTGGGTATTTAGTGTGGTTATCCATTTAACTTTCAAGTATCTAATTTTTCTTTTCCTTTTTAGTGACCTAGGATAAATCTGCTTATTGTTATTTTGCCGTTGTTTTTTTTTTTCTTTTTTTTTTTTCTATACATCTTCTTCTTCATTGACTATGGTTTATATTCATGTGTGTTTTGTTTAAGTTGGAAAATGTTCAATAAATATACTGTTTAAATAAAGTTTGTCTCAACAAACTTTTTTATCTAGTTAATTTTGTGCTGGATCTTATCCAGAATAACAACAAAACAGTTAAAAAAACAGATCAAAATAATAAATCTGAAAAATACAATGTACATTAAATGCTTTAAAACACCTGCAAGATCTATTCACACACAGACATCAAGAATCAGCGTATGAATCTCAACAATGGTGACATGCTTCATGCTGCAATGCATTCTGGGTGCCTCATACAAAACTCATTCATGGCTCCCAGAATGCATTGCGGCATGAAGCATGTCACCATTGTTGAGATTAACACTCTGATTCTTGATGTCTGTGTGTAAGTAAGTCTTGCAGTAGGTTTGAAGTGTTTAGTGAACAATGTTTTTATTGTTGTAATACTAGAAGAGATCCAGCACAAAGTTAAACACATTTTGCTCATAAAAAGCTCAGTCATTAGATCAGTGAATTAAGCTGCTAAATGATGACTATATTCTTATCATCTAACAGCTGGCCATATTGTCTCTTGTTTTTCTTGCCATAACAAACAGCAAGAGCAGCCATAAAAACACTAAAACAGTCAAGAGTAAAACTGCCTAACTGAAGTAAGCACTAACGGCACTCACGGTGACATCAAACCAAACTTATTTTCAACAAATCATCAACATCTAAACCTCTGGTAATTTTCAATAACAACTTTTGTAGATATATGTCAGAAATCAAGTCAATCTGGTTAGTAATAAGTGAAGCTGGTAATGCTGTTTGTGGAGATGTTTAATCAGATCTTGAGAGTTTTAATGTCTTTTATCTTCAGTTGATTTCATCGAAGGCTGTGGCTGAAGTTGTAGTTCTTGTTATTCCTCTGTCCTTCGGTGATTCTGCTCATTATCACCTAATTATCTCATTAACTCCAGCATGATTCTGTGTTACATTTAACAGCCTGTAGTGTGCACACTGAGCAGTGTTCATTTCATCTGGGCTAACCCATGTGGGGCCTCCATGGAAACTGTGGACAAAAATGTCTGGGCCCCAGTTAGACAGCCCAGGTGACACCCATTTGGGCCCCACCATGCTGTGCTGGCTGGGGTTAGTGCAGTGTTTTTGGTTTTCTAAATTTATTTCATAAATAAATTCCGTTTGGTTAATGTGCGCACGAGCGCTGTCCCCGTGAGGCGGTCTGAGGTAACGTTAACGTTAAAATCTGAGTCACAGTTTTATATTTTTATTTTAGATATTGTAAATGTAACGACGTTAACTGTTTAATGCTGTAAACGGCAGAATAATCACTTATATTCGTTAAACGGCAACTGTAGTAACATTAGAGTGTTTGTTAATTTTAGACCCTGCCTGGCCTCCATGAAGCTCACATGAACCATATTGAAAATAATAATAATAATATCTAAAACGGTTAATCAGACACGGTTAATTACTTAACGATTTGTTTACTTAAATTCTTTGTAATGACAATGAAAGAGCCAAATCAATGATTTAGAGTTGTTTATAACAAAATATTCTCGTTTGTCGCCACTTACTGGTTTAACGTTAATCTTATGTGCGAGTCTATTCATTCCTATAAATCTAACATACTTTTTATTTTCAGCAGCTGGAGGAGAGACAGCCTGTGCAGCAACAACAAGACAACAATGATTATAAGCAGGGGTGGGTATTAAATTATTTTCTGACTTGTTCAGTACCAATAGATATAAGGTCCTGGACTAATGGTGCTGCTATCGGTATGTATGTAACGTTCAGTCATTAATTACCCTTTATATACAACCACATATCATTCAGATAATCTCCAGGTGGACTGCACGGATCCAGGATCAAGAGATCATTCATCATGCAGACCATGTTCAAGGAGAAGCAGCGTATCCTGGGTGAACAACTATGCCTCATTTTTCCAATATCACTTAGGTAAGACTAAATGGATTTAAAGTGATTTCAATCATGGGTCATTTGTTTCAGGTCTGCTTGACCATTTTGTTGTCCTGGATGTGAGAATATGGTCAAAATGTGTGTCAATCAGCATCCAGCCATAAAAGCTGCATTCTCGTTAAAAGGCTCAGGAGGACAAAACAGGTAATTCACAGGGTTGAATTTCACAATTCAATTACTCACAGAGACAAAGAGATGATAATAATTCTGAATTCGAGAGGTCAGCAATTTTACTATTTGATACATTTACACTTTTTATTTAATTCAGAATGAAATCATTGTGATTGATGAATCTGAATATAGTTGATGTGTACATTTATTTGGAAATCGGATTTGATATTTTAAAATGCACTGTCTGTCCAGAATTACAGACTTTCCCACTGTTGGTGCATATTAACCATCATCCTGTCATTGCTTCTTTTCTGTTTCAAAAAGCAGACTTTATATGTATCATTCCAGGTCCTGATTAGGAGATGCAGAGAACATGAAGCTATGTGCCCTGCTGCTTATATTTATCAAGCAGTATAAATGCTTAAAACTAAACAGAAGCATTTTGAAATTTTATGACAATAGTCATTTATTACACTGCAGTCATTCAACAACAGTGGTTAGTTTTGTACATCATTGCATCATTTCTACATCATTCCACATGCTTTACACTTTCAAATTTCAGTTTTTAATCTGATCAAGTGTTTACATGTCCTATCGAACAGATTAGAAAAGGTTTAAACCACCCCTTACAATCAGAATGAAATTTTAAAATCTGATTTGGCAAATTTATTCTGAATGACATGGTTGCATGTGACTTAAAGGGACAGTTCACCCAAAAATGAAAATTTTGTCATCATTTACTCACCCTCAGCTTGTTCCAAAGCTGTATAAATTTCTTCTGTTAAAAACCACCATTGACTTCCATATTTTTTTTCCTACTATGGAAGTCAATGTTGGCCCAAAGCAGCCTGGTAACAAACTTTCTTTAAAATATCTTATTTTATATAGCTTTGGAACAAGCTGAGGATGAGTAAATGATGATAGAATTTTCATTTTTGGGTGAACTATCCCTTTAATTCGACTGTGCAACTAGTCCGATTACAAATTAATTATTAGGGTCCATGTAAATGCAGCTATTGTATAGTCCCAAATTATACACAATCACATCACATAGGCTGCTTGGCAACCCTATAACTTTTTTAAATCTGAAGCTATAGCAGCAACATTAGCTGTGTTTACATGGGCTCTAATAATCAGACTTTAATCAGACTAGTAGCACAGATGGAATAAAAAGTCACATGTAACCACGTTAGTTGAAATGAATTGGCTGGGTCCAATTGACATTTCATTCGGATTGAAAGGGCATGTTTAAAGCTTTTTTTAAATCTGTTCGATACTATCAAATACAATCTAAAATCTCCTTCCTCTCATCATCTCATCCGCAAGCTTCTGTTTTGGGCGTTGAAAGGGGCATTTTTACGGCTTGATAAATATAAACAGCATGGTACAAAGCTTAATGTGCTCATCGTCTCCTAATTAGGACCCATAATAGATAAATGTTAAGTCTGTTTTTAAAACAAAGAAAAGCTGTGTAGTGCAGTCGTGCAATGTACCAACTGCTTTGACATGATTATCGGGTTAACTAACTTGTATGCAAGGGCTCACAACTACTGAGTGTTTGAACTTACACAGTGTACACCTGCCTTAAGGGTTAGTTCACACAAAAATGAAAAAATAAAAATAAAAAATGACTCACCTTTATGTCATTCTGAACATGCAAGAATGTGTTGTTCATCTTCGAAACATAAGTGAAGATATTATAATGAAATCTGAGAGTTTTCTGTCCCTCAATTTACAGTCCATGCAACTAACACTTTGACACTTCAAAAAGTTCATAAAGAGATTGTAAAAATGATCCATATGAATGGATCAGTTTAGTCCAAATTTTCTGAAGAGACTTGTTCGCTTAATGCAATATACAGTTTGAGTTTAGACTTTTATTCACATATAAACATTAATTAGCGAACATAAATGGAAGCTCAACTGTACTTGTTTGTATATGCACTTGTGTATTAAATTTGTTCATTATATAAAGTGATCGAGTTTATTCAGAAAATTTGGACTAAACCTCTCAATTCATTAGATTAGATTTACGATCTGTATGAACTTTTGTTTTAAACATCAAAGTGGCAATTGCGTAGACTGTCAATGGAGGGACAGAAAGCTTTCAGATTTCATTAAATTATCTTTATTTGTGTTTTGAAGATGAACGAAAGTCTTAACAGGTTTGGAACAACATGAATTCATGTCATGAGAAAAACAAATAGTCTTGTAACTTACAATATGTACATGATATTTTAATGATTTCAAAATACTATCAAAAATTTTAAAAAACGTAATAATCACAATTCATTTAGGCTACATGAAATATTCCCTTTCTGTATTTTTTCTTAAAATATTTTTTTCGGTCCTTCATTTACAGAAAGATATATTTTTTGAGGAGGCTGCAACAACGACTAAAGCCAGGGACACACTTAACGACTGTAAGGCCGATTATAAATGTAATTTGATACTTTGATCTTGCCCAAACACGTCGAGTCAGAGCCAGTTGCGTTCAGTCTGTTTATAATCTGTAAGTATTTAAATCCACTTCAGTCGAAGGAAACAGTTTTTAAGTGTGTTGATTTCAGTCTTAGAATGTTTTAGCTAGTCGTTCAGTGTGTCCCCAGCTTGAAGGAGTCAGCAGTGTAGGGAAGTAATCGTTAAAATGTAAGTTCTTTGAGAATTTGTGCACTATTTATTATCTAAATGTAATAATGTACACTGCCAGTCAAAGATATTGAGATTTGGAAGATGTTGCAAAATTTAATTTATTCCTTTGACGGAAAATTTTCGACATCATTTTTCTAGTCTTCAGTGCCACTTGATCTTTGATCATTCTAATATGCTGAATTGATGCTCGGACATTTCTTTTGAAATGTGCTGCTTCATATTGTTGTGTTCTTGAGCATCAAATCATCATGAATGATTTCTGAAGGATCATGTGACACTGAAGACTGGAGTAATGATGCTGAAAATTCAGCTTTGATCACAGGAATAACTTGCTTTTAAAAATAGATTAAAATAGAATACAGTTAATAGGAAAACTATTTTAGAATATTAAAGTAAAACTACTTCACAATATTATTATTTTACTGTCTGTATTTTTTCATCAAATGCAGCCTTGGTAAGTAGAAGAGACTGCTTTCAAAAGTAAAAATGCAACTTCTAACAATGTAATTCAACCTTTCAGCTGCCAGAGAAGGATGATGATGGCAGTGGTGACCGAGGTGACAGTGCAGCTCAGGATGAAGAAGAGGAGGAACATGTAAGTTAAACATGCTTTCCTCATACCTTTCTAACAAACAATAAACCTGACTACAATAACTACTACAATAAATATTTTTTTTTTTAGCTTCCAGTTTGCAAAAATCCAAAGTGATTATATAGAGACCATCCTCCTATCCTTGCCTCAGAAGAACCTGAGAAAGACACTCTTCCTCTTCTCTCACAGCTCTCCATCATCTACCTCTGCAACACTGTTGGAAAGAGTGTTCTACACAGCTGAGGACACGGTAATGAAAGATCTCAAATTCTTCCTGAGAAAGTCCACATTCATTTTCTTGAACAAAAACTGTACATGTATTTTTAGGTGGGCCAAACTATTATTTGAAGAAATGCTAAAAAAATCTTTGTATTGTTCTTTATACATATCTTTTATTCTTTATGAATGTCATCTTCTGGATTTTTTTAGCTTTTGAGAAGCTCAAGGACTGTATATCTTTGGTAATTGTGATATTGTCTGGCAGTAAAGCAGTATTAAAGCACATTACCTCAGTATATTTGTAGCAGCTGCCTCATACAGGACACTTAGGAAATGGTTTAAAATATATTTTTTGCAAATAAAGTAATAAATATCTGCTAAATCTTTTTCATATCTTTGTCATTTTTGTGCCAAATAATGGATAGAAGTAATCATAAGAGTATCTATAAATATAATTGCTAAAATCATTATTTAACTATACCCATCTAATGACAAAACACTTTGTCAATTAAAAGAATAAAACATATTAATCACTGGTTACATTTATTTATTTATTGATTGTATTGTTTGATCTATGAATGTGTTCAATTTATGAATTCATGTGTTCAATTTTCTGTACTCATAACTTGATAACACTTTACATGGTTAAAACATGGTTACATGGTAATGTTCAAATGCATTGGCTTATTAACTGTACAAAGTAACAATGCTGATGATTTCATGGATGCAGTGTGTTTCTAGCCATTTTCTATCAGAATTTAATGAGGGTTTCTATTGGTTTCCACTATATATTTTGATCTGCAAATGTATTAACCAAAGCAATACAATTCCCTATAACAATTAGAATTTATAAGGTTTTATAGCAGAGAATGAAGTGTTTATCAGTTCTGCATGGATTTCAAGGTTATGGACGGAGCACATCTCCATTCCCCGGAGTAAAGGTGAGAAGCAGATTTTAAGATAAAGGTCGAGGTGGTATTTTGGTCTTTAGGACGTACCTGTTACGTTCCAGCAACGTACCACGAAAACGTTGCCACAACGAATATGGGAATCACAAAGTTACGTCGCTGGAACGTTATTCAGGACGTCGTTGCAACTAATATGAGCCGATCCAGTTACGTTTTTACAACGTGCCAGTTTGGTTGTTGAGACGTTACTGTCACGTTCCAGTGACGTACCGCTATAACGTCGCCACGACGAATATGGGAATCACAAAGTTACGTCCCTGGAATGTTATTTGGAACGTCGCTGCGACTAATATGAGCCGATCCGGTTACGTTTTTACAACGTGCCAGTTTGGTCGTTGAGACGTACTCCTCACATTACAGAGACGTACCACTATAACGTCGCCACGACGAATATGGGAATCACAAAGTTACGTCCCTAGAACGTTATTTGGTACGTCGCTACAACGAATATGGTCCGCATAGATATATACACTAGATGTCACCTTGGGGTTCTAAACATGCGTCAAAACCGCCGCCATCTTGGAACAGGGGTCTTGTCATAGGAAGTAGCTAGGTAACGCTGCTATCTCCGCCTGTACTTTGAATTCATGGACGATGCCGGTCATTTGTGCTGTGTATGGATGTTTAAACGAAAGAAATCTAAAAACCAGACAGCAAGGGATTACATTTCACAAGTGAGAATGTTACGAAATATTTCTGGTTACCGTTGGTTTTGTTTCAGTCCTTGGTTAACGATCGTAGCTAATCCATGCTAGTTACCCATTCGTTTTTGACAGTTAGGAAAACCGCAGTAGGGGTAAAATCTTTGTGTGGCAGCTGCTACTGAGACTTGTCACTCGATCTGTCACCGCTATATGCGCCTGCCCCGCGACCTGTCACGGATAAACGCGCCTGCCCCGCGACCTGCCACAGATAAACGCGCCTGCCCCGCGATCTGTCACCACTGCCACTCGACCTGTCACAGTGTTACGTCCTTTTTGATGTTTTATTTTCTGTTTGTTTGACTAGGGGTAAATTTAAGAAGTAACACTTTTGAAAATTTGTGTGTGCGTGTACAAGAGTGGTAAGAAGGCCGAGAGACAAAGAAACTGTATAAGGTGTTTTATTGTGCACAGTGCTCAAGTGGAAGTAGAATCAATATTTACAGTATTTACAATGTAAGAAACAAATAACAGTTAACAGAAAAAAACAGAGGTGGGAAGGGGAGCTCGAGAGGTGCCAAAACAAAGAAATAAATAAAACAAAACACAGCTAACTATTTTTACCAAACTAAGCTGACTATCAAAAGAAAAATGTAGAAAGAAAAAGGTCTTCGGCGTAGAAACGCCCTATCTAACCTATTCTATCTAACCCAAAAAAGGCAGCCAAAACATACAGCGGGTGGCACTCTCTCCTAAACTAGTGTGTCTAATACAGGAAACAAAATGTCCTACGTGTGCACAATGTATGTCGCGCGACTTACTTACCTGCCCACACCTTCCCAGCCTCACACAACGTGATGACTGAAAAGACAGACTGACAGTAAAACGCAACTATACACTGTACAAAACAAGCTCAACAAAGGACTCTTCAAACGGGTAATAGACACACGTACAATATACAACGAACAATATCAGAACAAAAAAAAAAAGACAGAGCAATCAACCACAAGCAAAACAAGATAAATGCAAAGTGAATTGAGCCAAAACAGCTGGAAACGCGGAGGAGATACGGGGTTTTTAACCGGGCGCTGGAAGATGATTGGTAGCGTGAACCGGGGACGTCATCAGAGTGACAGGCTGATGGACCAATGGGATCTGGAACACACACAAGACAAGACTACCACACATACATAAACATGACGCACACGCAGCGTGCGTAACACTCCCCCCCTTAAAACTTTCACACATCACGAAATTACAAACAAAATAACAGGCTTAGACTCTGGACAATGCATCTGCAACGACATTTTCAGAACCTTTTTTGTGTTTTATGTTTAAATTATAGTTTTGTGCAATCAATGACCAACGCATGAGTCGTTGGTTATGGTTGTACATTCTTGACAGGAAAACTAATGGGTTATGGTCAGTGTATACAGTCACAGGTAAAGCAGATGAACCGACATATACTTCAAAGAATTGTAATGCTAACAAAAGCCCTAAGGCTTCCTTCTCTATCGTGGAGTAATTTATTTGATGTTTGTTAAATTTCCGCGAAAAATAACAAATAGGATGGTCCAAATCAGCGTCATCCTCCTGAAGGAGTACTGCGCCAGTGCCTAAAGCGCTGGCGTCCACTTCTAATTTAAATGGGCGAGAGAACTGCGGAGCGGCAAGGACAGGTGCGCTAATTAGTAAGGCCTTTATGCCTTCAAAAGCATGTTGGCAAGAGTCAGACCAGACGAACTCATTGGCAGGACTTAACAGACTGGTAAGGGGATGTACAACAGTTGAAAAATTTCGACAAAAATTACGATAATACCCTGCCATGCCTAAAAAGCGGCGTAATTCTCGTTGTGTGGTGGGCACAGGAAAATCAACGATAGCGGTGACTTTTGCACTGACAGGTCGGACTTGACCTTGACCGACTACCTTGCCCAGGTATGTAATGGTTGCCTTGCCAAACTCACATTTCGCCAGATTTATGGTTAAGGATGCGTTTGCTAATCGTTCGAATACTGTTCTCAGGAGGGACAAATGCTCTTGCCAATCAGAGGAATATATCACCAGGTCATCCAGGTAAGCATTACAATTGGGTACTCCTGATAATACGATATTGACCAAACGCTGAAATGTTGCCGGTGCGTTTCGCAATCCGAACGCCATAACCTTATATTGTAGAAAATTATCAGGAGTTACAAAAGCAGAAATTTCTGCAGCGCGCGGCGTGAGGGGGACTTGCCAGTAACCCTTTAACAAGTCCAATTTGGTTACGAATTTTGCAGAACCCAAATTATCTATGCAGTCCTCCATTTTGGGTAGAGGATAACTGTCTGGGACAGTAACGGAATTGACTTTTCGATAGTCCGTACAGAACCGAAATGTACCATCTGGTTTTGGGACAAGAAGGCATGGAGAACTCCACGGGCTGAAACTGGGTTCGGCTAGATCATTTTTCAGTAAGTAATCTACCTCAGTTCTCATTACTGATCGTTTCATACTATTAACTCGGTAAGCGTGTTGTGTTTAATTGGAGAATTGCAAGTGATTTGGATGTCATGTTGCAGTAATTTCGTTTGAGTTGGGATATCTCCAAACAGCACGGGAAAATCATTAATTATTTGAACAATGTCCTGTCTCTGTGCTTCAGTCAAATTAGTAAGAAAGGCTGGCAGTGACTGTAGTATCTCCGAATTAGAGAGCCTAGCGCACATCTGAGCACCACGAAGGGAAATGCCATCGTCAGCGAGCAACTCACCAGCAGGTGGCAATACCACTTCGCAATCCTCAGCAGTGGTTGCTGAAACAACTGCAGCAGGTGTAGTAACGAAGCCAGCTTTCGGACCAACCACCTCCTCTGCAGTTTTCTCAGGCGATTCCCTGGAACAGTACAGCTTTAACATATTAATATGACATGTCCGAAGTTTACGTTTACGATCAGGAGTATGCACAACATAATCTGTGTCACTCAATTTTTTAGATACCACATATGGACCAGCAAAACGAGCAGACAGAGCAGAGCAGACCCAGGAACTGGCAAAAGTACCAAGACTTGATCTCCAGGTTTGATTACATGAGTGACAGACTTCAAATCGAAGTGCTTTTTCATGTTCTTTTGCGCTACAGCCAAAGATTCTTTCGCGAACGTACAGGCATTATGTAAGCGCTCCCTGAATCGGCAAACATAATCCAGTATATTTTCCTTGGGTGCTACATTTTCACCCAGCATTTCCTCTTTTAAAATTTTGAGCGGACCACGCACTGTATGCCCAAACACTAGATCTGCGGGACTAAAACCAAGGGACTCTTGAACAGTTTCGCGAACGCCAAATAAAACTAACGGGACCCCTTCATCCCACTCTCTACCGGAGCTTAGGCAGTATTTGCGTAGCATCGATTTCAGCGTTTGGTGAAACCTCTCAATTGCCCCTTGACTTTCTGGGTGATAGGCACTAGAAACTCTGTGCGTTATACCTAAAGTTGTTAACACCTGTCTGAACAGTTTGGAGAGAAAATTCGTTCCCTGATCCGTCTGTACAATTTTTGGCAGTCCAAATGTGGAAAAGAATTTGATCAGTGATTTTATAATAGCTGCAGAAGTAATTTTTCTCAACGGAATTGCTTCTGGGAATCGGGTTGCAGAGCACATGATTGTTAACAAAAACTGATTTCCTGATTTTGTCTTTGGCAAAGGGCCGACGCAGTCCAAAATAACATGCTCGAAAGGCTCACCTATTATGGGTATGGGAACCAATGGAGCAGGTGGAATTTTTTGATTTGCTTTCCCGTTACCTGACATACATGACAGGTGCGGCAATAGTGACACACATCTTTTTTCAAGCCAGGCCAAAAGAAATGCTTCAAAATACGACTATATATTTTTGTAATTCCCAGATGACCTGACAGATGATGATCGTGAGCCAAATTTAACACTTGATGTCTGTAAGCAGTGGGCAACACAATTTGACGGGTAACTTCCCACTCATTATCCATCCCTGCGACAGGGCGCCACTTACGTAACAGTAATCCATCGTCTAATACATACTCAGCTTTGGTGTTTTTTACAGATTTTGGATGTTCAGCAGCAGAGAAGCACTTTGCCAACGAAGGATCGTCTCGCTGTGCTGCGATCATCCGTTCGCGTGTAACAGGTACCGTCAACAACTCCGAATCTTTCACAACGTTAAGCTGTTTATCATTTTTCACAACTTCAGAACATTGGACCTCAGGCAGAGAGCTTTCTTCAGTAAAAAGCGGCAACATGAATGAGTCATTTAGTGAAATATCACTTCCTATCCTACACTTTTGCGCACGAGTTACAACATTAGCTGCAAATACATCTGGATATTTATCAGCAATATCGTCAGCACCAACGAAACAATCAGGCTTGTCAACAACCTCCACTACTGGTGTTACTTTTCCTCCTGCCAAATCATTTCCGAGGATAAAAGCAACGCCTTTCACAGGGAGTGAGGGCCGTACCCCAACCTTAACAAACCCTGTGAGCAACTCACACTGGAGATGTACACGGTGTAGCGGCACTTTAACCACGCCCATTTCTATACCCTGAATGAGTACACTCGAACCACAAGACGTCTGATCTGATAGTGGAACAATATCAGCCACTACAAATGACTGAATTGCGCCAGTGTCTCGCAAAATCTGAATCTCTTTTTGCTCCTCCGGCCTACCATTTACTGACAGTAAACCTTTTCATCATGAATGGTTTAAATCTTTCATCAAAATCATCAGTCCTTTGCGCATCAAAAGAGTGCACGGGCACTGTTCCCACAAAACTAACTGGCTTCGGTTGTCCTGGCTGTTTTCTTTTTAAAGTTAAACAATCAGCAATTTACGTGTCCTGTTTTATGACAATAAAAACATTCTCTTGACTCTTTAGGTTGCGGTGGACTAACCTTAACACGGGGATTCTGCGACGCAGGCAGAGCCAACGTTTTGTCGGAACGAGCTGGGACGAATACACTTTTATGTGTTAAAACAAATTCATCGGCCAGAACAGCAGCCTGAGACAAAGACGTGACTTTTTGTTCGTTTAAATACGTGACCACTCGCTCAGGCAAGCAACCTTTAAAGTCTTCCAAAAGCATCAAATCCTTTAGAGAATCAAAATCTTGCACCTTACTTGCCATCAACCATTTATCGAAAAGTATTCCCTTTTCACGGGCAAATTCTACAAACGTTTGTTGCGCTATTTTTTTATGATTCCTAAATCGCTGTCGATAAGCTTCGGGAACTAGCTCATACGCGCGGAGAATAGCATTCTTTACTGACTCGTACTGCAAACTATCCTCTTCAGGTAAAGCTGAGCAAACCTCTTGAGCCTTCCCAACAAGCTTGCACTGCAACAGAAAAGGCCATACCTCTTTCAGCCAACGAAGTGCGGATGCTATACGCTCAAAAGCAGTAAAGTAAGTGTCAACCTCGGTTTCCCTGAAGTGAGGCACTAAAGTAATGTGTTTGCTGATATCAAAGGCAGCTGTTGAAACATCACGTGCAACATCTGTAGCGGGTACAACAGGGCTAGACTGTGCAACTGGGCCAGAGGTAACCTTCATCGCCTCCAACTCAATCTGTCGCAATTTTACCTGTTTTTCAGCCTCAATCTCTAAACTGCGGACCTTGAGGCGCAGATCCATTTCGGCCTGTCGCGTCTGAGCCCGCTCCTGCGCTTCCATCTGCATACGGGCCATTCGGACCTTAAGCCGCACATCGCCGCCAGACCCACTGGAAGGTGGAGAAAAGGGATAGAAGGGCGGCAAGGCGGCCTTGGCATCGGCCTGCACCTTCCCCGGCGTAGCAGGGCTTTTAAGACGCGCGCCAGCAGCAGCCGACGGGCCGGCTTCTGCGCCATCCGCATCTGGCAACACAAGCACATGAAGTTCAACCAGCTTTTGTAAAATAAAACTTTTAATTGTTTTCTTTAGTGCCTGCTTCACCACAGAGATCCCGTAATGGTCAGCGATTTTCCACAAATCATCCTTCCTACACTTATCGAATTTGTCTAAACTTGGTTCCTTAATAAATGACTGTAAATCAAAGACACTCATGTTTTGTTTTGTTCTTATCACGCCACTCTCACTATACACGATATTACTGTACACAAACGTTACTCTTCTCTTACGGCACAAACCACCATATATACACACACACAAAATTAATATCCAGGAAAGATTGAATTATTTATTATCCCGGACGAGCCCCCACAAATGTTACATCCTTTTTGATGTTTTATTTTCTGTTTGACTAGGGGTAAATTTAAGAAGTAACACTTTTGAAAATTTGTGTGTGCGTGTACAAGAGTGGTAAGAAGGCCGAGAGACAAAGAAACTGTATAAGGTGTTTTATTGTGCACAGTGCTCAAGTGGAAGTAGAATCAATATTTACAGTATTTACAATGTAAGAAACAAATAACAGTTAACAGAAAAAAACAGAGGTGGGAAGGGGAGCTCGAGAGGTGCCAAAACAAAGAAATAAATAAAACAAAACACAGCTAACTATTTTTACCAAACTAAGCTGACTATCAAAAGAAAAATGTAGAAAGAAAAAGGTCTTCGGCGTAGAAACGCCCTATCTAACCTATTCTATCTAACCCAAAAAAGGCAGCCAAAACATACAGCGGGTGGCACTCTCTCCTAAACTAGTGTGTCTAATACAGGAAACAAAATGTCCTACGTGTGCACAATGTATGTCGCGCGACTTACTTACCTGCCCACACCTTCCCAGCCTCACACAACGTGATGACTGAAAAGACAGACTGACAGTAAAACGCAACTATACACTGTACAAAACAAGCTCAACAAAGGACTCTTCAAACGGGTAATAGACACACGTACAATATACAACGAACAATATCAGAACAAAAAAAAAGACAGAGCAATCAACCACAAGCAAAACAAGATAAATGCAAAGTGAATTGAGCCAAAACAGCTGGAAACGCGGAGGAGATACGGGGTTTTTAACCGGGGCGCTGGAAGATGATTGGTAGCGTGAACCGGGGACGTCATCAGAGTGACAGGCTGATGGACCAATGGGATCTGGAACACACACAAGACGAGACTACCACACATACATAAACATGTCACTCGACCTGCCACGGCTATACCCGCCTGCTCCGCGACCTGTATGCGGTCACGCCATCTATGCTTAAAATGTATTGCGCGTATACATGAAGTTGCGTGGTAGGTGTTAGGTGTCGGAAGAAATATTTTTAAAATTCATAAAAAATAAAATTAAACTGTTTACTGCAAACTTCACCTGATTCTTGTTATACATGTTCCCAAGTAACACTGGTGATTTTCATGTTGTTTTTCTGTTTTATTCTTTAATAATTATATGTAAGTAGATAGTTCATTCGAAGTTTACTCAAGTGGAAGAATGTGACTAATAAACTTAGGCCTACTAGCACTATGCATTATATTTTTAAAAAGTAGATTCTTAATATCAAAACCTTAAATTTTCTCTGGACTCAATGATAAATACATGTCTGACTGTTGGAACAAAAAAAAAAAAAAAAAAACTAGAAAATCGCATTCATGACGATTTATGGTGATTTTATTTCCATTAGACCTTTGCCTACATCGACGCTGATGCATTAGAGAGGAGGGGCTCCCCTGTTCCAAGATAGCGGCTCTATAGACCCCTTAATCTCCTATGTCACTGTGACGTCACCGCTCTAGGGAGGCAAAACATAAATAAGAACTCATAGCAGGCGCGCTAAAAGTTTGAGGTTTTGACTTTAAAATGTCGTCTTGTTGTGTTTTTGGCTGCCAGAATAGAAGGAACAGCACTTTTGGTTCAAAACTAAAGTTTTACCAGATCCCGGCAGACATTCCTTCACAGAAATCAAAAAGATAATTGTGGTTGAATGCAATACGGCATACAGACTGGACGGAGACAAGGTAAAATAATATTAGGTAAAATAATCGATGCATATGTAATGGTGTGTTGGTTTTATCTAGTACAAATCTACAAAAAAGTTTCTGTTTTATAGGTGAAAAGTCGGCAACTTTCAGCGCACTAGCTAGCTTAAATGTTAAACAAACATACAGCGATAGATGTGTGTGCCATCCTTTGAATGGTCTCTAAAAATAATCCACATTGCTAGCCATAATCATAATTAGCCCAGCGTTAGGTTACATTAGACAATAAGCCTTGAAAAAATTCCCCGAACCACCCGAAAGTAATTCATATGTTGTCTAGGAAATATCCAAAACTTAAGTTAATTTACAAAAATAGCTGTCACGGTCCCGCAGAGTCAGTGACTGTACATATTCGGACAGTTCTGAACCTTCTTCTGCATCTATGTTTAATAAATCCCTCCTAAAACATGCTAGTTTGCTTGTCAACATTGAGTCCAGCGTCTCTTTTTGCCTCCAGCTAAGCCCCACCCACCAGGAAACGTTGCAATGTTTACAAACTTTTAAGGGGTCTATTGACGCATTTGTTCTAAACTGCCGTAACAAGGCGACATCTAGTGTATATATCTATGTACGGTCCGGTCCAGTTACGTCGTCACAACGTAACTGTGTTAGCTGGGTGATTACTTTGAATTTTAATGTCATTTATTTCATTCAATAGGCTATTAACTTAAGCTGTTTGAGGATTTGTAACCAACGAGCCAATTGTTGATGATTCTCCGACTCTGTCTGTTTAAAAAAAAAAAAAAAAAAAAAAAAAAAACGCGCGCAGCCTGTTCAGATATTAGCAACCTGCAGAGTGCAGACGTGAGATCGCACACAAATAATGGATGGGAAAACAGGGCATAATGCATTTCTCTTGTGGAAATTCAAAGACAGTTTTACTTAACATGAAAAAGGACATACAGTAACATCATAGTGCAATGTCTGCAACAAAACTCTATCGACTTCAAAGGATTCAACATCTGAAAAAGCATCTTGAGGTAGGCCTATAAGCTGTTCTTGGTCTTTGAAAATGTTATTTTCCTTATTTACTCCTTATTTTCCTATTTACTCGTACGTTGAGCTTTATATGGTTATCATTAGCCTACGATTAATATTTATAAGAATTTATTAGGTCTTTTAAAAATAGCACAACACCCTCATCCCAGCTAACAAAAAAAGGTCCCCAGAACGTCCCCTGAATGGCCTCTGCGAACGTCCCCCGAACGTCCATGTGTAGGGTCCTCTAGCTGTCCCGGGGACGTCCGCAAAGACGTCCTCCGGACGTTCACGGGGACGTTCACAGGACGTTCAGCGGCCATTCGGGACGTTTAGGGGACTTTCAATTAAGTCCTCTTGTCAGGGACGTGCACAGGAATTTTGAGGGGCAGTTGCTCTGACCTAAAAAAAAGGGCACTCCCCTACCAAACACATTAGTCACGTACACGTATATAGTAGGCTAAATGAGTGGTTCATATGAGTAGTTCTTAAGTGGTCAAACATGTAGATTATACATTTAAACCATTAAAAATATGTAGCAAAAGAGGTTACCTTTGTTGAATTAATTTTAGTGGGGGCCTGTATCTATACATCTGTATTTGTGCAACTAATGGTCACTCTATGACAATCCAGAATGCACTAAACACACTACTTGATTATAGAGAAAAACAACAAATGATTAAAAATATATAATCATAAGCTGACCAATAAATAAATAAATAAAAACTAGGTGACTATATAATTCAGCAGCAAAAATTATGCTGGCCTAATTCTTGAAAAAAACTTTGCACAGTAATTTTATAAAATCCAAATGTTAAAAGTTTAAAATTACTATTTGTATTACGAAATGAAAAAAATATATATTTATATTAGCTTTATATTTATATGTAAAAATTATATGTATTTATATTAATGTAAGATTAAAAGACATTCATTTTAAATGTATTGTGCAGATTTTTTAATGGGGCAACAAGCTATAGATACGACAGAACAAAATAGGCTATTAATAATCTTTCAGTTCGCAAAACCAGGATAATATGAAACGCTTCAAAATAGCAGCACAAACCGCTTATGCGCATCCCGGGTGCAGAATGATGTGCTTGAAGCAATATGGAATCGCAGAGCGCAGTTGCGCTGCGCATTAAAAAGTTCACGGCACAAAGAGAATCCCTGTTTATATCTACATCTAAGTTAACAGTTTATTAATCATTATGTTTCTTCTCACTTTTAAATTCCAGTTATCGTGCGTGTGACGCGAATTCATAGTCCTTGTGCTGTGCGATCTAACAGACGCTGTAGCCAGTATGATGACATCATTCAGAAACAGCAATAAACTCCAGCAAGATAAAGTCATTTTATGCAAATCCACAGTCCTTTATCTACATATCAAGTATTATAATGGGAATATATTATATTGGAGAGTTTTACCGTGCGTGCTGCTGACTGCCGTTACCGAACACGACGCACTGCGCTGTGAGAATGATTGACAGCTGCAGCGGAGGGAAGACGAGTTTCCGTGAACTTAAATTTAACGATGCACATATTCTTCTGTCCCTCACATGAAGCTATGGAATGGCTTCAGATGAGTTTGAATATAGCGCACGAAAACTTAATTGGTGCTAGTCTATTTCTTTTGCTCTATGACTCCCACTTTTGCCATATGAAAGAGCGCAATTATCAGAAGGTTATTTAAATATCGCGACAAGCCTAATTTCCGTTACATTTTGAGATCGTGGCGGGACAAATTAGAATGTGGCGGGCCGCCACAGTCTAGTCAATGTATGGGAAACACTGGTGTGCATTATTTTTCTAATAATTCAACGGCCCGTCGTCAATTATTCCTTACTTGAATCACAGCTTAAATAGTGTTTTGACATCGACAACCCAAGTGCATTTTACCTCAAACTTGCGTCTAGTTAACTTTCTAAAGTAGCAATCGCTTCTCGGGTCGACATTAACACACTGACAAAATTATATTCAGAATTAAAAATATTTTTATACCACTTTTTAATGTGTGATTGTGTAAAGGTTTTCACGAGATACCAACCTTTCGCGAACTTGCTTCCAACACTCGTGGAGGCGCTGTGTGCACGGAGGGGAGGGGCTGTGCGCGCGCGAGTATGTGAGACGCGTAAGTGAGAGACGCAGGGAAATGAAATGCAGCTGCAGTTTGCTCTATGAAAGACATTGACAAAGACGAAAACTAAGGACATTTAATCTATAATTTTATTTTATTTTAGTTAGTTTTGCCAAACACACATTTTTGGTTAGTTATCGTTTTTTTGTAATGCCTCGTTTTTATTTTTATTTCAGTTAACTACGATGTTTTTTTCCCACCTAGTTTTCATTTTTTCGTTCGTTTTCGTTAACGATTATAACCTTACTCACCTTTCCGACAACGTTAAGTCGTCTCACCCGACAACCGCGACAATCTCCTTCTAGTGCCGCTCGGTCGCGTGCAGCGCTACAGCCACGTAAACAGAGTTTGCCCTTCCCCTACTGACTTTCACTTTCGGACGGGTGCCCGAATATGGAAGTGAATGAGGCTTTGCCATTTTTTTTTTATTATTTTTTTTTTATCTAGGCCTACGTGAAATTCTGCATCCATTGTACGATTTTTTTATTTATTTTTTTCCACCTCGGAAGGGCAACGTGAGTCGAGAAGGGCATATGGGCAGTTGCCCGGGCAACCTGAGCAACCCCCCTGTGCACGTCCCTGCCTCTTGTTGTTTTTTATTTTACTTCTAGGTTAACAAAAGAAAACAAACATGTTGTAAGGAGCAAAATACGTGTATTTATTTATAAATTAACAGTTTTATAATTGTTGTGCTCTTTCCGTGTGTGTGTGTTAGGCAAACATGCAGTTGTGTGTGCACGCACGTCTCTCGTTGTCAGCTGTGGTAGTCTGATGGCAGTTTTTTCGTTGGCTTCTAACCATAGACTGTAAAAAAATATGGACGTAGCGTCCGTGACGTCACCCATAGAGTTCTGAACAACAGTTTTGACGCGTAAATGAGGCCGCGGCCATCTTAGCTGCGCGTCACCGCACATCACTCCCAGATAACTGAAAATGGGCAAAGAGGCGGGGAGGTGGTTTGAGCTGATGTGACTGGTTGCTGAAACCACGTCCGCCTAGCTCGACGCGACCATGTTAGCAAGCAAAGGAGCTATCTATCTAGATACTATCTAAATTATTATTGAAGATAAGTTTTATCATCAGAAAGTTCTAAAGGTTTACTGTCAATCTACGGTGTTTCTTTAAGATATAGATGCTCCAACACCAGTAGTGTTGGGTGTGCAAATAACAACATGGAAAATCAAATGGGACTTCATACCTTTATAATAGAGATCGCGAGATGAATCCAATCTGTGGCACTTGGGTAAAATATAAATGTCCATTGCAAAACAAAAAAAAAAACATTTCACATTTCTTCTGAATGATCTGCTCTCTGTCATCGTTCTTCAAGAAAGGATGCAATCTGAGCAGCCTTTATGTTGTAAAACTGTATACGATCGTATCTAACAAACAAATGAGCCTGTGTCCAAAGTATATTTTTTTCAAAATAGTGCAGCAGTTTTAGTTATAATATCCAAGCAGTGCTGTCAGAGTTGTATATCCTCCTGGTATTGTCATTGTAGTAAATCTCGCAATCAAAACTTTCAGCCAATGCCACGATCCAACAACGTGTGTTCTGTGTCTCTTCCCCATGCATGCACACAGACACACATCAGTCTCGAATATTATGCAGCAAGCCATATTTTATAATTGTATAAAATAATAGAGAAAAAAAAGCACAAAAACGGCTGAGATGCCAAATTCAGCGGCAGCTGAGGTAACATGACGGCTCACAGACAGCAGCACAATCTACCTGTCACTCAAGTGACCACGCCCTTAATTATGCAGAACTTTAAGGCTTAATATAATTTAAACGGATAAGTTATAAAAAAATTCACCCCCCTCAGAGTTGTCATGAAGGGCAAAAATAGCAGTATAGACCAAAACCACAATTTGAACCAACTTGTAAACATGTTTTTTTCTGCTATAAACTTGGCCAATTTAACATGGGACTCTATGAGATTCTGCTCTCTTTTGGAGCCTGTCCCTAGCGGCCAGTCGATGAATCGCAGTTTAAGTTAATTCCGTATTGGCTTCATGAGAGAAAGGGGGAGGTTGCCGCTTGCTTCTAACCTAAAACGACAAAATGAACACATTCAATCATGTATCAGGTATCGTTTGTCTATTAAAAACATTTGTTACTGTCAATTTGGGTTTAGTTAGACCAAGATTAGCGCACATTTGAAGATAGGCCATAACGGTAAGCCGCGACGGACAACAACTTCAGCAAACATTTGTAAATGTAATCTTGTCATATAATTTAAAATTTACAAGATAAACAGTGGTTAAGGTAGCTAATGTCTACTAAACTAAAATTTAAAATACCTTTTCGGCCGAAGAAAGAGAAAACTCTTCTGAGAAAATCACCGGCAGGACCGTTAACTCTCGACGCAGCTGAGCGTTGCCATGGATACATGCGCGTACCCTAAAGAATGACGTCACTCGATCGTCACTCGCTTGTGTCTCACAGCTGTGTGGCTATATTACACTTTTTGCCACATGCTATACCTGTCTTAAGTGTAAAAATTAAAGTATTTTTTTTTCCTAAAATAATTTTTCTTTAATAAAACAATGTTTGACAGGTATTTATTGGTATAGGGATTGTCTTACCTGTGTAATTTTCCAATTTCTTTGCCAGCAAAGTGCTTTTCCATTCTTCATCTTTCTTTGCGCATTCATCAGTTGAAGTCAAAACATTATTTTAGAGCTCCACGGGATTAAATGTTCTTTAAGCATGGGAATACATAATAAATTGTATAGGGTGAGTTCAGGGTGATTTGGGACACTTTTTACTATTGAGATGACTTGGATAAAATGTCCCATTCAGTCTGCATTCACCCTATCTTATATAAAGCCTACTATTGAGGGGTAGGCCTATCATGATTTTGATGTTTAAAATGATAACTGCTGAAGGCACACATGATCTGATGACATCTTTTATTAGTTTGTAGGTTGAAGTACTCCATTATTTTTTCCATTAGGCTAACATGAAAGTTGTTCATTTTTAATATTTACTTCATTTTACAATGAATGGTCATTGTACAGAAACGTCCCCTTTTCTGTCCCTAGACTTTATAGAAATATTACACCTGAAAACACTTCAGGATTATTTTTTTTATATATATATTTTAATATGAAACAATATGTTATTTGAACAATTAAACCTTCTTGAGCCATCAACGTGGCAATATTCATTTTTTAATTGTAAAAATTCCAAGCGCCACAGAAGTGCTCATCCCCACAGTCATGTACAGAGGAAAGTGCTTTATTTTGAGCTCAGAAACAGTTTTTCTACCATTTCAAATATAATGTATGCATAACTATCAAATATATTATGTAAACTACATTAAAAAAAAAAAATGAAACAAAACAAACAAACAAATGCTGAATAAATATTATAAAATATATAATGAACCTCTGGTGTTGTGTCACTGGTGTTACCTTTAACAAAAATCTCTTTTTTTGAAATAAAAATCACACTGATGGCATCACTTGACTTCCTTCTTCCTATTTCCTGAAGATCCATGAAGAAAGGCCAATGGAAAGTCTCTTTTCAGTTATCAGAAATTTTAATTAGAAAATCATAATTTAATATGAAGCTTTTAGGTGAAGTCACTGGTATGACATACATTATTGTTAGAGATTTTTTTTAAAAACTAGAATACAAATGGATTAAACTACTTAATTTAGTGAATATTGTGGGATTACAAATTTAATAATCTGTTTAAGATCTGTTGATCCTACATACTGACATCACCTCACATGAATTACTAAGGTGAAGTATATTGTATTTAGCATGTTAAGGTAAAGATAATGACATTCTAAGGAGATCAAGGCAGGTAGCTCAGGGGTGTGTGACCTTTTGCACTTCCTTACCATTTGGCATGACAAGCTCAAGATACAGCTGTGCTTTTGTCTCTATGATAATGTAAAGGTATGGGCGATACTGTCAGACTGATTGGGTTAGCACCTATGCATTTGAATGCTTTGATCTTCCTACTGGAAGTCAAACTTTGTGTGAATGTTCACATAGTCTTAGTTCTCGTGACCAGCTACTGTTTATACTATTTGGGGTACTATTATCTACCCAGTCGGGGGTAATTTCCTGTATTGTCTTTAGATGCTTTTGTTTTAGTGGTCACTTCTAAGGCTGTGTGTAAGGGCAACACCTTTAAGGACTGCCCACTGAATGCCAATAAAACATAATGTATACACTGCCTTAGTTAGATTTTGGATGACCACAGCAACGCACAGCGTGTTTCTCAATAAAGAGTAACTTCTGCTTCAAGAGATCCCAAAGTCTCCTGGTCTATGCTTCTGAGATTTCCAACAGTTTTGGTGCCGTGACCGGATAGAGCTTCTCACCTCAATCCAGATTGAAACTTCAAGCACAACAGAGATCTGATCCAAAAGAAGATCCAGGCTGAATTTTCCTGTACACCCAAGGGTTGGTGAGTGATACTCTATCCAAAAGAACCATTAAGACCAGTACAAAGTTGTTATCCTCTGCGCCGTCAGAGAAGAGTTAACAGACAGCTGTAGGGTTTGGTTAACTAAGTTATCCTCTAAAATGTTCTTTTGAGATGAAGTTTATCCTCTGTTCAGGCAGGGAAGATTGGCATCACATGCTAATATTGATTTCCTCTGTAAAGTTAGGGAAGTTTTATCCTCTGCTTTATAAGGGAAGGTTGTTTATCCTCTCTTTAATCAGGGAAGGTGGTGTGTTAACAGAATAGCCATCCTCTACTTTGCTAGAGAAGAAGGTTCATCCTCTGTTAATTCAGGGAAGGTTATAACTGTTAAAGTGTGGTAGCAAGTGGTTTCAACTCTGCTCGTCAGAGAAGGTTGAATACATTACGATGTGTATTAACTAGGTTAACCTCTGCTCTGTCAGGGAAGTGTTGAAGTGTATTGTTGTGCCAGAAAGACATTACACAATGTTGAGAAAGAACGCTAGACTAATTCCAACAACTGAGAAGGTGGACTAGCTACTCCTTTATGGACAGATAGTGAGTTCAAATCATTGTTAGGAAAGCACATGGACTCAATAGTGACTGAGTCAGTCAGATTGGATTTGACAAAGAAATTTGGGATTCATCCAGAAAAAGGTTGGTCTATTGAAGAATGCAAAAAGATACTTGGTGCTTGTATTCGGAAGAAAAATATGAAGGGCATTATCTGCTGCCACAGAGAATTTACTCTATTAATTGCACAAGAACAAATCCAACATATTGCTAAGTTAGAAGAGCAGAACAAACAGTTGCACACTCGAGTGTCTCGTCTCACTCAGAAGTTGGGCCTTAACAAAGCCTCAACCAAATGGACTCAAAAGACCAACAGTCAGATGAAAGCTATCCTGACATACAGTCTTTCTGTAGACTAGAGGGCAATAGCAATACTGGATTCATGGATAAAGATGTAAATGCAGTTGAAGTGTGTGGAGTGAGACAAAAGGCTCAGAGTAGGGTAAAAGGGGTTGACACAGTTACATCTGTAACCCCCATACTGCAGTTACAAGCAGTCAGTACCACTATAGGTCCTGAAGACATAGAAATAATTGCTGAGAATTTGCCATCAGTGCATAGAAACTTTTCTGAGTTTAGGACAGAGTTGTCCAGAAAAATTAAGCTCTATGATATGTCCCTAGCTGAAGTCACACAGCTAATGTCACAAATCCTGAAAGAGTCAGAATTCAATGATTGTGAAAGTGCTGTAAATAATTCTGAGTTCAGCATTCCAGCAAAGGTGAATTGAGAGAAGGAGTTCTGAGAGTGTTACAGAACCTTGTTGGACCAAAGGTGGACTGGTCCAAAGATCACTAGTTGTGTACAGAAGAAGGATGAAACTGTAAGTGAGTACACTGAAAGATTTTGTCAGTCAGCTGCAGCATACAGTGGAATAGTTGACACTCCAGAGAAGGTGTTAGAGGATAATGGACCACTGGTCCGCATGTGGTTGATGGGCTTTCATCAGAATACAGAAATGCATTGCCTTTCTTAGACCTCACATGGTCCAATGGAACTCTGCAAAACAACTTTAATAGGTTAGCTATTGGGAAAGAGACTCAGATGTCAAGACAAGAAAGTAAAGATTGCAGCAGCATCCTTTAAGGTCAACACAAGAATCGACAGAAATGTAAATGTCCTAAGAGAGAAGGCACTTGTCATTACTGTGGTAAACCTGGTCATTGGATGAAAGGAAAAACAAAAAAAAGACATTTAAAGAAATGAACAGCTTTACTCAGCTCCTACTCAGTCTACTTGCTACATTGAAACTGCCCCTCCCCTCTTCTCCAAACTTGGAGCAGCAGCTTGCTGACATGCTAACCATTTGGGGCTGTGAGTGCTAATTTCCCAGTAATTTACAAGAAAGCTGAAAGACTCATTCTGAACAAAAGAAAGTTGACTATCACTTCCACCATTTGGGGACACAGGTTAAGTACACTCACAGCCTTAAATGTTATGCTACAGCACACACCATATCCATCCTTATCCATCTCTAGGGGTTATGTCTGCTATGACTGATGTTTCAATGGAAGATGGAGATGTAGCACAATAAGTTTGCAATTAATTACAGGGAGAGAATGGACACACAGACCAGTGAGGAGCCAGGGAAGAACCGAAGTGCATAAGGCCTCGGGGGCCAACCCTGGTGCGAAGACTTCCCATAGGGTTTCCCCATCTCAGTTTATCCCCACCTTACTGGTCTATAGGTGTCAATTGATTAAAACTAGGTTAAGAAAAAAGAAAGAACAAAACCACTATATGATCACTAGAAGTTTATGATGATCAGAGTTAGACAGAAAAACTATAGGATCATCAGAGGTGTAACGTACTAAGTCTATGCATGAATACTGCTGGTCTGCTTTTTTCTTTGTTTTCTTGGTGTGGCAGGTATGTATATATGCCATGACGTCTCAAGCAGCACCTGGTGTAAAGCATCACCTCAGATAACCATGAACAACCTTCATGATGACAGAGTCATCTGAGCAACTCGGAGTTGCACAACGACAAAGAATCATCTTGGGACAAACATGGACTCTACAGGGAACAGACTCCACAGCTATTCAGGCGCCAGGACTTTAGGACTCCACGCTTATGCTACATGGTTTTCTGTGTCATCATGTAGTTTATACAACATGTTACCACCCTGCGTTGTATATATGTGTGTCAACAGTATACTCAAGTTAAAGAACAACACTTATGTAAATGTTGGACACGACACAGAATAAGATGTATGTGCCTATAACTGTTACAAGTTGCATGCTGGAAGATGGGACTTATGTTAACAAACATATGTTATAGAGAAGGGATTTAAGAAGGTTTAAATTTGTATTATGTGAAAGTTATTAGAACTCTCAAAGGGGGAACTGTGGGATTACAAATTTAATAATCTGTTTAAGATCTGTTGATCCTACCATACTGACATCACCTCACATGAATTACTAAGGTGAAGTATATTGTATTTAGCATGTTAGGGTAAAGATAATGACATTCTAAGGAGATCAAGGCAGGTAGCTCAGGGTGTGTGACCTTTTGCACTTCCTTACCATTTGGCATGACAAGCTCAAGATACAGCTGTGCTTTTGTCTCTATGATAATGTAAAGGTAGGGCGATACTGTCAGACTGATTGGGTTAGCACCTATGCATTTGAATGCTTGATCTTCCTACGGAAGTCAAACTATGTGTGAATGTTCACATAGTCTTAGTTCTCGTGACCAGCTACTGTTTATACTATTTGGGGTACTATTATCTACCCAGTCGGGGGTAATTTCCTGTATTGTCTTTAGATGCTTTTGTTTTAGTGGTCACTTCTAAGGCTGTGTGTAAGGGCAACACCTTAAGGACCCACTGAATGCCAATAAAACATAATGTATACACTGCCTTAGTTAGATTTGGATGACCACAGCGACACAGCTGTTTCTCAATAACGAGTAACTTCTGCTTCAAGAGATCCCAAAGTCTCCTGGTCTATGCTTCTGAGATTTCCAACTATTATCATGATTGACAACATGTGGATTGATAGCAGCCATTTTGTAAAATACATTTTTCATGAAAAATGTCATGGGTTACCCATATAGATAAACTTATTCAAAGCTATTCATTTAGCATAAAATAGCACTAAGAGTACATCCTTCTTCTCATTGTTAATCCTCATTTGGTCAGATATGGCTAAATAAAGGTATGGCTAAATTGAGCACAGCTGAGAAGCAGCGACTATACAGACAGCATATTTTACAGACATTTTTAAAATGTTTATGATCCTCTGACTGCTTCCACTAATGTCAATGATAAGTCTTGATTGTATACCAAATGTAAAAATTTAGTCCCATCTACTTAATTCTAGTTGACGAATAAGGATCTTGGTCTTACACATACGTCATGGTGATTCATTGTGTCACTGTGTTACTGTTTTTTGTCTGTCACTTAAATAAAATGCGTCATATGTGACATGATAATAATTGACATCCATTGAATTCTGCTACACTCAAGAATTAAGATGTAAAGAATTGCATCATTACTTGTTTATAACCGTTTTTCAAATATTTTCATTGTTATAGCAAATACATGGTTGTGAATTTGAATTAACATCATTCAATCACACTTTTAACTAACCTGATTAAAAAAAAAAAAAAAAAAAACTCCTTAATTTTGCATTATCATTATTTTTTCTGTAACTCTGACTGCATGTTCTGAAAAAAATGAGAAAATATTCATAAAAACGTTTAAAAAATGCCAGAGAAGTACATGCTGTCTTTAACCCTCTGGAGTCTGAGGCTGATTTGGGGCTTGGAGAAGTTTTTACATGCCCTGACATTTGTGCTTTTTTCAGTTGTTCATAAACGACAAAATGACAAAAGTGTCATTACACTGTATTCAGCACAAACTAGGCTACAATAATATGTGAGGAACATGTATGTACATGTTTGTATTTTTGAAGGAATAAGTTTATGCGTGGTTATTGAAAAAAACTAAAAACTTAAGTCACTGAAATAAGGCCAAAGTATATTAATATATTAAGTATATTAAATCTGTGTTCACAAGACTTCTGGTTATTGGAGGTTGTAGACTAGAGTTTTTGCTTCAGAATTATGTAAAAATTATGCTGACTACTCTTTATAAAACAATAGAGAGATTTAAATTTTGTAAGACACTTTTGTCAAGAAACAGTATGCGTGGAGGTGTGAATCTGCATGCATAATGGGCCATTTACACCTGAGAAGACAAAAGAATTGCATAATAATGACCTGAAATGACTTGCATATTAATGAGGCCTTTCAGTCAGGTAGGCTGTGAAAAAAAACCCTGTAATCATGTCTCAGCTCATCATAAACAGCAATACTGTGAAATATTTACAATTTAAAATAATTGTATTCTATTATATTCTTTAAAATATAATTTATTCTGTGATGCAAAGTGTCTGAACAATTATGTTACCTCTGTGGCATTTCATATAGGCTTTTAGCTTAAAAGCATGCACATTTGGAGAAATATTGATGGATTCTTATATATTTATGTCAATTTTCTATACTGAGAAGTAATCTTTATTGTCATCACTATGAGTGCTGGATACTGTGTTTTTAATTCATACTTGCAGCCGGAGGGCGCTCTCTGTGCACATTTAGTCCACAAATTATTCTAAAGAAGAAGAGGACATTTCAGGAATGGTGTTTTAATTCATACTTGCAGCCGGAGGGCGCTATCTGTACACCTTTAGTCCACAAATTCATATAAGAAGAAAAGGAACTAGGAACTAACTGCATGCTTCTAGAGATCGGGTAACATTGCTTTAACATCCAAATAAACACTTTTCAAGACAATAAATACATGATTGAGACGATGAATGCATGTATTGACTGAATTTGCCTCTGAATAGCGCTGGCTCCGTGGGCGTGGCCGCATTAGCAGGTAATGAGCTGAATCACACACTTCTGACATGGCTCTCTTTTCATACAGATTACATAAACACAGAATGTTTGTTTTCGATTTGACTTGCACGATTTAAAACCTGACATTTCAACGTTTCCTTAGACGTAAGTGTCATTTTTTTTTGTCATTAGTATTCATAAGTTACAGTTCATTTTCTGAGAACTATCAGATTGGAGTTCGTTCAGAGGGAGAGAGAGATCACGCATCATGTTAGTTTTCTTTATTTTACAAAAAGCACAACATTGTGTTTTTACTCTGAGTGTACACAAATAAAAGAAGACATTCTATAGTTTCAATTGATATATTACTTATGTCTCTATGACAAGAAATGACGGAGTATTTTAAGTCTGTTTTGCTGCAATGTGAAAAAAATCCTGCAAAACGCGCTGGCGCGTTTTCAGACCTCAGAGAGTTAAATGCATGCAAAAAATAAAAAAAAAATAAAAATAAAAATCATAAAGCTGTCATTTGTATTCATAAAGTCAATGTGTAATATAATGTGGTGTACGTTTAAACGTTATAAAAAGAAATACATTTTAAGACATTTTAGAATGACCCGAATTCAAATAGACCTACTATTTTTAAAACCATAATATCAACCTGCACAAAAAAACAAAAACAAACATGGTTTCTGTAAAATCCATTACCATATTTAAAGTGATTTTTTTAAGGAACACGACCTCTTTTAAATCCAAGGTTTATTTAATTTGTCCTTTGTCTGAGTGTCAGGTCTGTTGGTAAAAGGCACGCATGGGCGACTGGTTTTTGCAAGTGTTGTTATGGAAATATCAGATGAGGGACGTCAGTACTTTCGCAAACTGGCAAAGACTTGAATGTCCCCCGAACGTCCGTCAGCAGACGTTACAAAGCGGACCAAACGCGGACGTCCTCCGAACGTCCGTCAGCGGACGTTACAAAGCGGACCTACTGCGGACCTTAACGGACGTACACAACATCCACTTAATCATGCGTTAAATAGTGTTTTATAAAGCCAATTTCTTGGTGTACTTTACAGACAAACTTTAAATCTTAATCATTCACTCCAAATGTTTAGGTATATGGCGCGTAACTTTACTCGAGTTCATGATCAAAAATAGAGATACAGTAGTCCAAAAAGGTTAACATAAATTTTAGTTTTTATTTTGGTCTATCTTTATTCCGGGCTTGCAAACAAACTGATTAATAATTTCCCAAAATTTCAGGAAATATTTACTAAGCCTGTCAACAGGATGTTAACACAGGCACACGCTGAATACGGACACGATGAGAACAGACGCGCTAGCAGAGAAAATGCACCGTGCACAAGCTCACTGTTCACGAAATATAGGAAGAATAATATAAATATTAAATTGGGGTTGATATGAATGTATCTCTGAAGGGAACTGTCTTCAGAAAAGTTTTGATGGCTTTTCTTCTTATCTCCAGCGCAGCGCTGTTTTAGTGGTAACCATGGAAATGATATATCACTGCTATTCCATAAGCGCCACCTACTGTCAGAGAGTGAATTTGCATTTAATTCAGTCCATCTGCTGATTGTGTTTTGTGAAGGTGTCTTATGTACAGGGCCGGATTAACATAAGGGCTAGGTCGGGCTGAAGCCCCAGGGCCCGCGGGTAGAGGGGGCCTGTGATTGGCTGGAGGAAATGAGATTGACAAGTCATAGGTGGTTGATTTGTGTCTAATAAAATAAAAGAGAAAAATGATGGAAAATGTGCCTGACTGATAAATCACCGTCCAATCAAAATCACTTTACAATTCGCGCCATGACATCGGGAAACGCCTCTTTGCGTTATGCTATCGCATGTAGACTAGAAAATGGGAAATTGGCCTTTATTGCTTGTTCAGCCTCGCTGGTGTTCAAAATGAAAAAAAAAAAGTGATAGTGGTGCGCAAAAAAGTAAAATATCATGTAACACTTCACTCAATTTAGTACAGACGCAAGTGGTATGGACCAGTAAAGGTAATTTGTCTGCAGAGATAAGGAGTCGCACATAATGAACCCTCCCCAGGTACGTTTACTCGCGATGTTTTTTCAAGCTCCAAATTTTAACTTTGATAATTGAATGCAATTGAAAAAAATATAATAAAATACAAAAAAAAAAAAAATGAATAAAATCCAATGTTTCCCCCCAAACAAAAAATGAAACTTCTTTTAACCCCAATTTTCTTTCTTTCAGGTATCCTTACTCTGTTATCTCTTATGTCCTTACGGGATCAGATCCAGGTTCTGTACCAGGCCCTTTTGTTCAATATGTAATTCCTTCACCAAAAAATAATCCCATTTGCTCATCCTTGCCCTTATCCTTCCCGTTGTTCCCTTTTGGTTTCCCTCTTGTCTTCTTTCCTTTC
>JAOTNS010001265.1:0-38189 GCA_028476615.1 Culter alburnus
CTCATCACAGTATGGCTTTCTCACACTGCTCAGTCAGGTTCGTTGTTTTTTTTAATACAAGGGCGTCTATGTTTGAAAGCAATTTATACTCTTGAATGTTAGGAAAAAAAAACGAAAATAACCAACCAGAAACACATGTGGGAAAATTGACGGTCGGTTATGTGAAGACCCCTGATGGATGCTCGTAATGTCTTCATGGTATTTCTGTCTTACTATATTCGCTTATTCGATTGTCTCCAGGCTCCAACTGATGCCATCAGGATAAAATTCAATTTCTCAGCCTGCATATCTAGGTGAGCACATATATACCCAGCACATCTTAATTAACGTTTTGCTTATATGTGTTATATCAAGATTCCAGTTTTTTCAAACACGGAACCCGTAGTGTTAATTCATCCATCAATGAAAAAAGAGGCACAAACTTTCTAAACGGCTTGCGGATGAACTAGCAGCAATGTGATTGGATGATAGTTAACACATGTTGGATGGACACAGTGTTGTTTCTCTCTCTCTCTCTCTCACATTAGTGTGTTAAATATTTATTCCTGCATTAAGAAAAATAACACACTGGTTGAGTTAAAAGTAACACAAATGTGTTGTCCTTAACTAGACAGACGTGTTAAGATATAACACAGGCTGTGTTGTTTTAACACATCTGTTTTAGGAGTGCATTATGCTTCGATAATAACCATTTAAAACTCTCCTCAATTTTAACTCTAAAGCAAATTCATAAATGCTGTGGAATGTTTTTCATGTGTGTTTGAAACAGAGAAAATAAAGCTTTTTTTAAAGTCACGCATCAATGCAATGGTTAATTTGTTTATTCTCTAACTGTAAAGGAAACTCGTCCTGTGGTTTTTGGAAGAATAATAAACTGGACTGTCAAAACTGACAATGGCTTCATTTCATAAAGGTGAGCAGTCTTCTCAGTTTGGCTCTCATTGCTCCACAAACCTTGACATGAACTGTGGACGTATGATGAATGTACTTTTCTCTGACTCAATCCAATACAATCCATACATTTTAAGTTATTTTATTGACGTTTTCTTCATATTTCAGGTTATATAAAATCACACACTCTCATCTCTGTTAATCTGTGTAAGTCTAAACAGTGTTGATCACTTTTGTGTCTGTATGCTGATGTAATGACCAGTGAATTAGATCCTGTTTATCCTTTACGTCACTTCATGTGTCTTGATCTGTTTGGGAGGTGGAGTAAAGTTGTTAATGTAACACATAAATTATGCTTTTTTTGGGTTAGATCTATAGTATGATATTTGGTTTGGACTCAAGTCACTCAAACACAGCAAATCATCAGTTAAATTAAAGATTGTACAAAAAATCTCCAGTGTTAAACTACAGAGAGTTAAAAGTAACACTGAAACAGTGTTAATGAGATAATTAAGTGATGATTGACAATTAGTAGTGACACCTGATGCTAATAAGCAGAATCATTGAAGGAAAGAGAAACAACAATAAAAGAAAAAGAGAAAGACATGACAACAACTGACTTCCAGCCATTAAACATTATTACACTTATTATTAACCAGTTTGATTTTATTTCTGTCATACATCAACAAAAGTTCTTATTGAGAATTAACAGATGTTTAGATGTTAATGTTTTATTAAAAGTTTAGTTTCAGGTCACCATGATGGTGATACATGTTTTTAGTTGGGCTCCTGAACCTTTCATTTTTAATATGAATTGGCTCTTTCAACGCAGTCACGATGGTTGTAATTTGATGATGACGTTATCATTGTGAAATGGCCTGATTCATTTGTTATATATGTAAGCGAATCAGTTCAAATTAAATTATTAATTAACCTCTTAACTGTCACAGTCCCGCTGGCCGGGCACCTCCCAACCAGCACACCCATGTTTAGCACATGGTTTAGCCCAGATGAAATGAACACTACTCAGTGTGAACACTACAGGCTGTTAAATGTAACACTGAATCAGTGTTAGAGTTAATAGATAAAAAACATTAAATCACTGAAGATCTGATTCAACAACTCCACAAACAGCATTACCAGCTTCACTTATTACTAACCAGACTGACTTTATTTCTGACAT
Organism: Culter alburnus; assembly: GCA_028476615.1. Classification (NCBI taxonomy): domain Eukaryota; kingdom Metazoa; phylum Chordata; class Actinopteri; order Cypriniformes; family Xenocyprididae; genus Culter; species Culter alburnus. The sequence continues at coordinate 2,075 of JAOTNS010001265.1, forward strand.
ACATCTACAAAAGTTGTTATTGAGAATTAACAGAGGTTTAGATGTTGATGATTTGTTGAAAATAATAGTTTGGTTTGATGTCACCATGATCGAGGTCAGTCTTTGCTTTAGTTAGTCAGTTTTACTCTTGACTTTTTTAGTGTTAGTTTTTCTCTGGTTGCTGTAGCTGTTTGTTATGGCAATAATGACAAGAGAAAATGTGATAAGCCGTGGATGAATTTTGATTGGTGGCTCCCAGAATGCACTGTGACATGCTTTATTATTCTCACCACTGTTGAGATTCACAGGCTGATTCTTGATGTCTGTGTCTTTTTTTTTTTTTTTGGTCAAAACACCTTTTGTGAAATCCTTTGGATTATACTGATAAAGTTGATCTTCTGCTGTAGAATCACAGTGCTGCTGTAATCAATAATGTAAAACCAGAGGTGGAAAGTCCAGGGGTCAGTGAGTAAAAGTCCTGCCATATTTTTCATTCCACCCACTGAAGCAGTGTTAAAGTTAATGAGATAATTAAGTGATTAATTGAGTGATGATTGACCATTATTGAAGACACCTGATGATAACAAGCAGAATCACCAAAGGAGAAAATCACAATTTTTAAGCCACCATCATGGAGATGAGGTTTGCTTTAGTTGAGCTCTTGACCCTTGACTTTTTAACATTAGATCTTTTTTGGCTGTTATAAATGAGTTATAACAACAAATAGAAAGATGATCAGGTGATGGTTATGTGTTCAAATAATCATTATTTGACCTGAATCACTGAACTCATTTAGAGCCCAATCTCTGAGTTAGATTTACATTATTGATTACAGCAGCAGATCAGCTCTTTCAATATAATCTGAAGGATTTCTTAAAAGGTGCATTGATCAAAAAAAAAAAGTGTTTCATTTAGAGACAGACATCAAGAATCAGCCTGTGAATCTCAACAATGGTGAGAATAATAAAGCATGTTGCAGTGCATTCTGGGAGCCACCAATCAAATGGTTTGGGAAACTGGGCCAACTGAATCACTTATAATGTGTTAGCGATCGAGAAAAGATAAAATACATTTAGATTCTTACCTAACTAGTTTCTGTGATCGGGATCTTCTTATTGATTTCATGTTACCGTTTCGTCGGATGGCAAAAAGACCTCTATCCATGATGAAAGTGGAGCGGGCGGTCGGTGAATCAGCTCGCAAAAAATTACGAAAATTCAAGGACTTCTGAGTTAGCCGACAAGTAATTTTCTGATTCACGAACAAATGGAAAACAATTCGTAAGTGAACTTGGCTGCGCTGTGTTTTTGACTCCCTAAGAACCGGTTCATAAGAGTCATTTGTTAATGAAGCTGACTACATTGGGCGCGCTGCGTGCGCGTGCAACCGTCATGCAGTTTATTGAAAGACGTGTTTTCTTGCCATTATTTTGCAATACGCTGTCTTTTTTATGTCATCACATTGAAGCGCCGCTGCTGAAAAGCAGTAGTACTTGAAACACTGCTAACATTTCTATTTTATTCTCTGATAATTTTGGGGTGGCAGATGGGGTGGCAAAGCTTTTTCTTAGGGTGGCAGTTGCCACCCCGTGCCACCCCGGTAGATCCGCCCCTGCTTGTTTTCATCAGGTGTCTTCAATAATGTTCAACTTCTGTACATGTATGAAAGAAATAATGTCAAACAGGTTTGTAAACTGGTTTGACACTCAGTGTGGCTGAAGTCAGTTGTAGTTCTTGTGTTTCTGCTCGTCTCTTTTTTCTGGTCTTGTTTCTCTGTTCTTCAGGATTCTGCTAATCAGGTGTTCATCAGTGTCTGAATTCACTCACTTCTTTCATTCACTCTGTCAAGTTCTGTTAAACCTTGTTGAGAGAAAATAACCTACAGGAATATACTGTGAGTTAACCTCGCTCAAAGTCGACACTCAGAGCTGTGTTCTAAATCACACACCCTATACCCTCATTCACTATCCCTACATTAGTTCACTAATATATCCAACTATATTAGTGAACTAATGTAACTCACAGTATATTCCTGTAGGCTATTTTCTCTCAGCAAGGTTAAACAGTGTAGAATATCCAGTGTTATGAATAGAATACATAGAATAAATGTTACATATTACTGTAAAAGGTTGTCATAAATACCCTATGTATTTATGACAACCTTTTACAGTAATATGTAACATTTATGGGCTACATAAATTTATCGTCAATAAAGGTTAACCTGATATGAATGCATGCATGGCATGAAAGCAAATTCCTATTATGAGCACCAACTTGTAACAGTAGGTCAACATAACTACAATGCATTTTTTAATTGATTCCCTGTCTTATTTTGCCCTCTAGTGGCTAATATCAAAAGAGAAAATGCTGCTAACCCTACACTGTTAAACCTTGCTGTAAAAATACGGCCAAATTCTGACAGTAACAAATCATTTTCCATTAACCTCTTAACTGTCACGATCCCGTTGGCGGGACGCCTCCCAGCCAGCACACCCATATAGGCCCCACATGGTTTAGCCCAGATGAAATGAACATTGTTCAGAGTGCACACTACACACTAATGTAACACTGAATCAGTGTTGGATTTAATGAGATAATTAAGTCATTAATTAAGTGATGATTGAGAATTATTGAAGATAGCTGCTGTTAACAAGCAGAATCAACGAAGGAAAGAGAAACAAGAACAGAAAAAAATCGAAACACTAGAACTAGAACTGACTTCATCCGCCTTAGATAAAAGAAGACATTAAATCTCTCAAGATCTCAGCAGAGGATTAAACAACTCCATATACAGAAGCTCTTATTGAGAATTAAGAGAGGTTTTTTTTGTTGTTGATTTTTTATTGAAATTTGTTTTTTATGTTACCATCATTGTGATCAGTGTGTTCTTTAGTTGGGAAGTTTGACTTGTCTTTGTAATGTTAGAGTTTCTCTGGCTGCTGTAACTAAATTAGTTATAGCAAAAAACACAAAAGAAAACACAGTCAGATGATTCATGATAAGAACATCTTCATTGTGTAGTGGCTTAATTCACTGATCTTATAACTGAGTTTAATATGAACAATATCTTACATATTGTGATTCACGTAAAAATCCAGCGCAGTTTTAGTCAGAAAATCTGAATGAGTTTTAAAAAGATTGTATACTAAACACTTTAAACTATGGTTAAATTTATTCACAAACATAAATCAAGAATCAGCGTATGAATCTCAACAATGGTGACATGCTTTTTTTTTTTTTGCATGATGCATCCAGAATGCATTGCAGCATGAAGCATGTCACCATTGTTGAGATTCATACGCTGATTCTTGATGTCTGTGTGTGAGGAAGTTTTGCCAGAGTTTTAAAGTGTTTAGTGTACGCTGTGTTTTAAAACTCATTCAGATTTTCTGATTAAAACCGTTTTATCATTGTATTTCTAGAAGAGTCAACACAAACTTAACATTTTATTCATATATATCTCAGTCATTAGATCAGTGAATTAAGCCACTACATGACAATTATATTCTTATCATAAAGCAGCTGATCACATTTTCTCTTGTCATTATTGCCATAACAAAACAGCTACAACAACCAGAGAAAACTAACACTAATAAAGTCAAGAGTAAACTGACTAACTAAAGCACGACTGACCTCGATCATGGTGACATCAAACAAAACTATTATTTTCAACAAATCATCAATATCTTAACTCCAACACTGATTCAGTGTTACATTTAACAGCCTGTAGTGTTCACACTGAGCAGTGTTCATTTCATCTGGGCTAAACCATGTGCTAAACAAGGGTGTGCTGGTTGGGAGGCGTCCAGCCAGCGGGACCGTAACAGTTAAGGGGTTAAAACAGTAATATACTTTAGAAAGCAATGCATTCTGGGTAATATTGTCATTTTCGAGAAATAGCCTACAGGAATATACTGTGAGTTAACATCGCTCAAAGTCGACACTCAGAGGCTGTGTTCTAAATCACACCCTATACCCTCATTCACTATTCCCTACATTAGTTCACTAATATAGTCCACTTGACAGAGTGAATGAAAAGAAGTGAGTGAATTCAGACACTGATGAACACCTGATTAGCAGAATCACTGAAGAACAGAGAAACAAGACCAGAAAAAAGAGACAAGCAGAAACACAAGAACTACAACTGACTTCAGCCACACTGAGTGTCAAACCAGTTTACAAACTTGTTTGACATTATTTCTTTCATACATGTACAGAAGTTCTTGTAGAGAATTAACAGATATGGATGTTGATGTTTTATTGAAAAAAAAAATAATAATTATAATAATAAATAATGCTTGCAGTCACCATCTTAGTGACCAGTGTTTGCTTTAGTTGGGCTCTTGACTCTTTTACTTTAGCTTTCTCTGACTTCTGTAACTGGGTGTTTAGAAAGAACGTTTGTTATGGCAAGAAAAAGGCATCTGGAAGTTGATCAGTAATTGATTATTTAAAAGAATATTGAAACCATTTAATGCATTAGACACTGCATGACTTAGACACACACAGACATCAACAAACAGCATATGAATTTCAACAATGGTGACATTTAAAAGTTTAAATGTTGCAATGCATGCTGGGTGCAAGCATAGTACAAAACTCCCAGCATGCACTGCAGCATGAATCAATTATGCAGCTGAATATTGAATATTGCCACCATGGTTGAGATTGATGTGCTGATTTTTGATATTTGTGTGTGTCTATATGATGCTGGAGCTGTTTTTTTTTTTTTTTGCATGGTGTTTAAAAAAAAGTTCTTCATTGTAACAGGTTGTTGTTGGAACTCTTGCTGAAGTTTCACAATGGCGATAATGTAAATCTTTATTATTAATAATTTAACACAAAGGATTAAACACAGTGAATCAAGAAACTATATGATAGTTATACATTTTCATCAGTACATAACTATCAGCACTCAATGACCATTCTTTTCCCTCCACATTAGTTTCAGCCATAACAAATGTGGTTTGCAAAAACAGTTAAAGTAGCCAAACAAAGGGAAAAAAAACTGATATTAAAAGGTCAGGGGTCAAGAGCTCAACTAAAGCAAACACTGACCTCTTTAATGGTGACATCAAACCAAACATTTTCAATTAAACATCAACATCTAAACTTCTGTTAATTCTCAATAAGATCTTCTGTAGAAATAAAGTCCAACTGGTTAGTAATACGTGTAATAATGTGTAATGGCTTTCAGACAGTTTCAGAAATGAGTTTCTGCTCATCTCTTTTTGTTCTGTTCTTGTTGTTCCTCCTCTTCTCTTTAGTGATTCTGCTTGTTAACAGCAGGTGTTCATCATTAATGCCCGATCATCACTTACACATTCACTTAATTATCTCACTGCAACACAGTATCAATGTTACTTTTACTCTTTGCAGTGTGGACTAGAGGTCTAAAAAGTCATACCTGAAATGTGCTACACGGAACCGACCCGGACCCGTGCAAAACCGAGAAATGCCATAAATGTACTACCCGGAACCAATGTGGCCCGTCTATTATTTGAAAGCTGGACCCGAACCCAGCCAGGAAGACACAGGCCCGACTGGACCCGATCGGCACATAGGTCTATTCCACAGCAAATTGCTACAAGTCAATAAATAAGTTGCGAAAATAAAACATTTTGTCTTATGTAATGTTAGTAGTAATGTTCTCCCTTGTACCCATGCTTGTACCTGTGATGCACAATCCTCCTTGCCAAGAAAGTTCCATCCATGTTATTCCTCTCTTGCCGATTGACATGCTTAATCCACTCATTATTCCACTTGCTGTCACGATGACAAATGCGACTTTGCAGTTTTTGCATTTTGTTGTATCTCGAGTCAACTCATCTAATAAAATAACTTTGACTGTTTGCCCTTTTGAACTATAATAACAATTGCTTGTTCAGTGACATGGCCACTGACGTTAACATTGCTTATTTGCGATCACTTCTGTGCTTTCTGAGCCGAGTCTGACCAAAACTTTAGATATAACAAGACGGTTCATTCATAATATTATTATATAAAAAAAAAAAAGTGCGCTTGCATGACACTGCACATGCGCGTTAACCGTTCGCTTGCATTAACTCCGCCCGCTCTGCTTCTGATGGCTGGGGTCGCTCGTGTTTTTTTCACCTTATTTCCTGGCTCATACTTTGCAAGTTACAAAACACATGGTCGGGTCCCGGGTCCTCTTTGTAGACCTCTAGTGTGGACACTAAAGGATGTTCCAGTGGGGTTGAAAGGGTTAAAGGTGTAAGATAAAAAGACGCAACCAGAAAATGTATTTTAATAGTAACAAACAGTACTAGTGTTTTTTCTCCACCATTCGGTTCAGGGCTTCCGTACATATGTACACTGAGGGGTGTTAATTTAACAGTGGGGATTTTGCGGTGTACACTTTTGCATGTTAGGATCTGTTTGGGAGAAATTACTTTTCTTTCTCTTGAAACCTCCAGACTTCCTGAATCATTTGGTACATTCATGCATTCATTTATATTGATAAAACTACAGTGTGATTGAGTTATCTTTGGAGAGAAACCACTCAAAACAATCACTTCTTTCATTCTGAACTCAAATATGGCATCAGTGTGGTGAACAGTTGAGGTGAAGTTCAATTGTTCACCCAGATTTTTTCAGCTACTCAACCTCATGTCGCTCTAAACCTGTAAGACTGTCTTTCTTCAGTGGAAGAATATCCTGCCAGAATTTTTTTTTTTTTGTATGCAACAAATGTAAATGGAAACAGAATATCAGTTTACAGTGTTAAAAACATCCTGAATGTAATCTGAAATTCTTGATGACTGAGTGAATAATTTAAATTTCATCTGCTCCTCACACAAAGCTGCTGTTTGACTTTAGAAGATGTGAACTATGACACACAAATCACAGACTACTGTAGTGCTGCAATGGTGCTTTTTTGTTCTACGATATGACAAATTCTACGATAGAAAGGATTTTCTTTCTGTGCTCCATGAAAGAAAAAGTCATACTGGTTTGGAACAACATGACATTTTTTTTTTGACATTTTTGGGTTACTTTACTGTTACTTTAAGTACAAATTTATATGTATATGTGTTTATTTGACCAGTTGACTGCTATTTTATTTTGTCCTTTGTAAGTTGTTGATTAATTTGAATTCATAATTATTTTTCAGATGTCTTAAGACTTATCTTGACCTTTTCAACTGTTACACCGGTGGCGACTACAATTGGTAATGTACTCTGCTATTGACTGCTGTTTATGGATTTATTTCTGTAGCTTTAGAAGTGAAATGATTCACTTTTTTTTCTAAAAGATCACAAATCCTTCTGATTCATGTGCTGCACTACTTATCACCCATCATGGGATCACACCGCTCTCTTACATCGGTAACTCTCATTGACACTTTTCCGAGCACCTTGTTTCTGATGTCTTCTCAGCAGAAACACTGACTGTCACTAAGTGAATGACAGCTCTCTGTTTCTCTCACAATAGCACTAGTTTAGAGTCAGACCCGATCAAACCACTGATACAGCATGCACAGCAATTTTCCCAGTATTAAATTAACACTGCTCAAGGTTTATATGAGTCCACACTCATCAGAGTGTTATAAATAACCCTGGAGAAGTGTTGAAGTTGATTAGTGATTAATTAAGTGATGATTTAGCATTATTGAAGACACCTGATGATAACAAGCACACACTCTTAAAACAGATGTGTTAAAAACAACACAACCTGTGTTATATCTTAACACACCCGTGTGTCTAGTTAAGGACAACACATGTTGTGTTACTTTTTTTTTTAACTCTACCAGTGTGTTATTCTTCTTAAAGCTGCAGTAGGTAACTTTTGAAAAAAAATATTTTTTACATATTTGTTAAACCTGTCATTATGTCCTGACAGTAGAATATGAGACAGATAATCTGTGAAAAAATCAAGCTCCTCTGGCTCCTCCCAGTGGTCCTATTGCCATTTGCAGAAATACACCGCTCCCGGTAAGAAACAACCAATCAGAGTCAGGAGGAGTGTCTTAGCAGTGTCAATCAAGCTCGTGTGCGCGCTGATCACAGTCCTGTCATGCACAGCCATAGTGCACAGCGCGTACAGGCGTTCAAATTCAAGATTACGGTGTGCCGCAGCTTTGCTTATGGCGGACAAACAATCCAGTTTCGTACGTATAATACCCCATAAAGTGCGTATCATATGCACGCGAAAAACTCATTTTGGCGTATATATTCTACGAGATTACAAACTCGTACTATTGATACGCATTTTCGTGTGATCGGATCTATTATGTCATGATATGTAGTTTTAAGATTTTTTCAGGCGAGAATGTGCTGGTTTAAAGCTCAAATTTGTGGTTAATTGATAAAGATAGCGCCTTTCTGAAAATTTGATCTGACGTTGTCGGAGTTTTGAGATCCAGGCGATCACCGGACTCTCAGCGCTCATGTAACCAGCCGAGAGCAGCCTTACCTCGGCTAATCCTTCTGACGTTTGCCGTTGGCTCCATTTTGGCTGAGGGCAACGTGACGTTTCATAAATTTATAAATTTATATAACTTTTGTATCATACTAAAGCGCTGATTTTGTACGCTTGACTGAATTATTTGCTTTATTTCTTATTGTATATTTTTATACCTTTTATAATGGCTATTATTGAACATTAAAACTGACATTTAACAAAAAGAGAAGGTTGTGTTTTATGTTAAAGCCTATTTCATTTAATTACAGTGAAGATAATCAGAGTATGCACAAATAGTATTACATTTAATATTTTTGAAATGTAAACGAAAAGAGGCAGGATTGTTTAATATTTCGTTTTGTTATAAATTGCAGATAATCAATCACTCGTTGCCTGAGGCTATTAATATGTTTTTGTTTGTTTCTTTAAATAAAACGAAAAGAGGCAGAGTGGTTTAATAACAAATTTTGTTTTATTCTTGGCTAAAATACACATGCAGTGATAACCGGAGAAGCCAGAGCGAGCTGAGTGACGTTATCAAGAACGCTGCTGTTCCATTTGCAGAATCACCGGACTTGTGTTCTCCCGTCCACGGGAGTTCGTTCTCTGGAGTCGAACTTGCCAAGTCCTAACTACCAAGGACGCGAGTCCGAACTTAGTGAACTTGGTTTTGAAAAACGCCTAGTGTCAAAACTCTAGCCGCATAACATACAGATAAAATGTCATGCACTGTGCAAAGCAACTATTGAAACCTACTAATTCACTGGCTTGTCATGTTGCTGAAATAATGTACTAGCAAACCTTATTTAGCATTACATATCGATAGAATAATTACTTGCATACTGTAACGTTAGTTACCGTTATAATATCTTACTAGCTATTTATTACTTATAGAAATAGTGCATATACATAGTTACATGTATTGCAAAATACGTAATGTTTTGAGGACTAAGTTTGTAGTCAAAGTATGAGTAGGCCATAGTCAATGTAAATCATATTGTTGATGTTTCGTCCGTATCAGTGAATGTGCTATAACTGTTTATCCGCCGTCATCGGTGGCCGTGCTTGCTTACTAGCCTGCGCGTTCACGGCAGGCTCCGTTGTGATGGGGGAGGAGCTGTGGAGGGAGGGCTGTAGCGCAGCAGAGAGCAAGGGGGAGTGACCTGTGAGTTGTGCTTGTTCAAATTTTCAGGCTAAGTCAATGTTTTCTAAAAACTCCCTACTGCAGCTTTAACACAGGCAGTGTTAAAATATTTAACACACTAATGTGTCATAAATCACACAATTTGTGTCATAGATGTACTATTTTTGACCAGTTAAAATGAATGCAATACATGTACATGATTCTACAGCAGAAGATCAACTTTATCAATATAATCCAAAGGATTTAAAAAAAAAAAAAAAAAAAAAAAAAATCATTCCCTTTGAGACACAGACATCAAGAATCAGCCTGCGAATCTCAACAGTGGTGAGAATAATAAAGCATGCTGCAGTGCATTCTGGGAGCCACCAATCAAAATTCATCCATGGCTCCCATCATGCATTGCTGCATCAATAAATTATGAGCTGAATTGTCTCAGTAATTCCCTTTATTCTCACTATTTTATTTTTTTCTGTTTTTATGTGACATTTTAGTCGCTTGTTTTCTAATGTGATCTGTTGATCAGAATATGTTGCTTGTTCACCGTTGTTGAGATTCACAGGCTGATTCTTGATGTCTGTATGTGCCTGAAAGACTGACTTTTTTTTTTTTTTTTTAATAATCAGAACAACTTTTTAAGAAATACCTCTGAATTATATAGAAAAAGCTGATCTTCTGCTATAATCAATAATGTAAACCTAGCTCAGAGAATGGACTTTAGATGAGTTCAGTGATTCAGATAAATTAATGATTATGTGAAATCATAACCAACACCACCTGATCATCTTTGCTTGTGTTATGACTCTGTTACAGTAGTCAAACATAATCTAATATTAAAAAAGTCAAGGGTCAAGAGCCCAACTAAAGCAAACACTGATCTCCATGATGGTGACTTAAAAATGTGATTTTCTCCTTTGGTGATTCTGCTTGTTAACATCAGGTGTCTTCAATAATGGTCAATCATCACTCAATTAATCACTTCATTATCTCATTAACTTTAACATTTAATAAACATATGGCAGGACTTTTACTTTCTGACCCCTGGACTTTCCATCTCTACATACACTGTTAAACCTTGCTGTAAAAAAAAACACACAGCCAAATTCTGACAGTAACAAACCATTTTCCATTAAAACAGTAATAGAATGTAGAAAACAATGCATTCTGGGTAATATTTGTCATTTTCTAGAAAATAGCCTACAGGAATATACTGTAAGTTAACATCGCTCAAAGTCGACGCTCAGAGGCTGTGTTCTAAATCACACCCTATACCCTCATTCACTATTCCCTACATCACTAATATAGTCCACTTGACAGAGTTACACAATGCATTGCATACTACAGTACAAAACCGTAATACAAAAATACAGTAGATTACTGTTAAATATGGGCTGTAAATTAACAGTAGTAAAAGTATTGCTCATAATGCATTGTTTTCTACAGCACATTACTGTTTTAATGGAAAACAGTTTGTTACTGTCAGAATCTGTCCGTTTTTTACAGCAATTTTTTACAGTTACATATATTTACTTCTCCTGCATCCTATTCTTCTGTATTCCAGAATGGCAGCATAGCTGAAAGGTTTGTTTCATCTAAACCTCTGTTAATTCTCTGTAGAGCTTCTGTAGACATATGACAGAAATAAAGTCAGTCAGGTTAGTAATAAGTGAAGCTGGTAATGCTGTTTGTGGAGTTGTTCAATCCTCCTCTGCTGAGATCTTGAGAGATTTAATGTCTTCTTTTATCTTCAGTTGATTTCATTTAAGGCTGAAGTCCGTTTTAGTTCTTGTGTTTCTCTTTTTTTCTGTTATTGTTGTTTCTCTTTCCTTCAGTGATTCTTGTTGACAGCAGGTGTTCATCAGTGTCTGAATTCATGCTGTCAAGTGGACTATAGTAATAAACTAATGTAGGGAATAGTGAATGAGGGTATAGGGTGTGATTTAGAACAGTCTCTGAGTGTCGATTCTGAACACTAATAATTCAGAGTTTGCAGTAGCCTACTTTATGGAAAATGGTGTGTTACTTTTAGAATTTTTTCATCACAGTTTTACAGTGCATGTACTGTTACGTACATGTATCTAATGTAGTTAACTTTCAATTTTCAAGTTTGCTTTTATTTTGTCTAAGACACAATGGTATTTAAACAATCCTATAAATGAATTAAAAAAAAAAAAAGTGGGTCAAAATGAATCGCTCCTAATTAGTAACAACAGCAACAACAACAACAACAACAAAAAAGTATTGTCTTAGGCTGCACTTCTTGGTTCATTTTATGAATAACACAGTTTTCAGAAATGTTAATTTCTTGAAATATTTTCATTAACAGCTAATCTCTCTGACCCCTGCTACAACTACACTGTACTGGACAATCCATGGAGATCCATCAATAATACAGATACCTCCAGGTGTGACCAGTCTGTCTCTTGGAGCGGCTGGTATCGTCTCTTCATTAACAACATGAGCGCTCATATCCCAGATAAGTGTGTTAAGAAGAATAGCTGTGGCACTGGTACCACACTGTGGATACCTGATGGACATCCAAAAGTTGAGGATGGAGTCGTCACTCGGGATGTCTGTGGTAACTGGGAAAATTACTGCTGCTATTTTGGGTCTTTTCCCATTAAAGTCAAAGCCTGTCCAGACAATTACTATGTCTATGAGCTGGTTAGTCCAACTCACTGTGATTTAGCATACTGTGCAGGTAATTATATTCACATGAACTCTTTCTACACATTCATGATATTTGTGTTTCTGTTCATTAATCACTGTTCATTGAAACTTTCAGACACTGGCAGCGTTACCATCAGCTCTACATCTGTCACACCAGCGCCCATCTCACCTGGTAATTGTGTCTCTATTGGCTTATTTTCTGAATGTTTTCTAATGTATGTTCAGATCTGTACCATTGGATAGATGTGTGCTTGTGCCAGAAAAGTACAATCTTTACTCTACCAGTATAATATATTGTAGAAAAAAATACAGTAAAAACTGTGGTTGCCAGTACTGTACCATAAAAAAATACAGTAGCAACATACTGTTGCCTCCAATTTCTCAGTGTTAGACTCATTATTTTATCTGTCTTACTGGTGTGTCAGCATTATTTAAATAAATGTTTATTTTATAATAAACCACATAGCTATTCATTAATTTTTTAATTAAGACAATTTAAACATGGAACTTTATTCTTATTCTACATATATTTACATACATTTCATGAAGGGTTAGGTCATGAATATTTGCCTCCAAAGTCATGGAAATGTATTGGTAGAAATGTATGAACCCTGTAGATGTTTTCAGGTGTTGCTTATGGAGATAGATTTGTAGCTAATCTCCAAATAAATAGATTATGATCCACAAATAAATGTAAAGATATTCACAAAAAATAATCGTATCCACAAATTAATAGACTGAGATCCACAAATATATGTTAGGAGTTTCACAAAAAAATATTAAAATTCACAAATAAATAAAATGAGATTTGCTAATAAAAACATATTCACAAATATGTTTTTACGTCACAAGCACAACTCTGCCTGCATTTATTTGTGAATCACCACCTGTACATTTGTGAATTGCTTTCTGTACATTTGTAGCCTGACTACGTCAGACTTCCTACTTCCGCTCAATTTCATTTCGCTTCTGTACTCAGTCTGATACAGCGTCAGAGCTTTCTGTTTGCCACCGGTCTGGAAACAGCCGGGCCAATCAACGAACAGAGGGCGGGCTGAGAGCCGTGACGTAGATGCTAAGCGCCGAGTTTTACATTGTAGGTTAGAGAAATCGAAAACCGAAACGACCGCGGAAATGGGAAACGAGACACGGGATGCAATTCGCTCTGTTATGGAGAACATTCAACTCTTTTTCAAACTGAAGCCAGAACAAGAAGAGTGTTTGATAAACATTTTAAATGGAGGTGATGTTGTGGCCCTACTCCCGACTGGTTTTGGGAAAAGTTTAATTTATCAATTGTTACCGTTAGTTAGCGAGAAACTGGGGAGGCCAAAGGCCGGCAAGGCTATAGTTGTAATTGTGTCCCCCTTGGTTGCACTCATGGAGGATCAGGTCAAGGAGGCAGAAAAACTTGGTCTGTGTGCTGCACAGCTTGGCGTGCACAATGAAAATAAGTCAAAAATAAGTTTAGAGGCCGTGATTGTACCGTGTATGCGTAGATTAACTTCGCATAATCTGCAAAAGTCGTTTACAGCCATGTTCACTCCGGTATTTCGCTCGCATCATCATGTGTTTACAACAGGTTTACAGTGGAAGTTCAATCATAGATTTGAGTTCGATGCATGATGTCTGTGCTTCGATGCGGCTGTACAGGCGCATAACATACGTCATAACTAAACGTATCTGATTGGCTTACGGGTAACCAATGATTTTAAACTTCAGACAAGCACCCCCTAGCGAGAGAGAAAACACTTCTCTATAATGCCATTCCAGACTCTGTCTACGAAGCAAAGTGAAGTAGCAGAGTCTGGTATTACCAGGCTAGTACATTTGTGGATTCTGAAACAATTCTAGCGTCACGACCTCAGACAAATCCACAAATAGGTCGACTCCGCCCACCGACTACTCAAGCCAATCAGATAACAGCCATGTGGTGCTGATTGTTTGATCAAATTGATCTGAAAGGGATAGTTCACCCAAAATGAAAATTTGATGTTTATCTGCTTACCCCCAGGGCATCCAAGATGTAGGTGACTTTGTTTCTTCAGTAGAACACAAATGATGATTTTTAACTCCAACCGTTGCTGTCTGTCAGTCAAATAATGGGAGTGAATATCAATAAGAGTCGAAAAAACTTGCATAGACAAATCCAAATTAAACCCTGCAGCTCGTGACGACACATTGATGTCGTAAGACACGAAATGATCGGTTTGTGTGAGAAACCGAACAGTATTTATTTTATTTTTTACCTCTAAAACACCACTATGTCCAACTGCATTCAGCACTTGGTTAGTGAGGTCTGATCGCGCTCTGACAACTGCAGTGATGTCTCGCACTCACTGAAGTTTAAGCGCGAGACATCCCTGTTGTTGTTGCTGGGAGTTTTGTACTATGCCGGCACCCAGCATGCATTGCAACATTAAACTTTTGAATGTCACCATTGTTGAGATTCATATTCTGATTGTTGATGTCTCTGCTGTCCAAGTTATGCAGAAGCTAAGAATATTTTATGCATTATAAGACTTATTCTCCTAATGATTATCGAAGGGTTGTTGGTTCTTACGCTGTTGAATCACAGATATAGTATAATCAATAAAGATGAAATACCCATTAATCAAAGACTAAACACAGAAAGATCAGCGAATTGAATTAAACAAGGTTTTTTCCTGCCATAACAAATGTGTTTTATAAACACTCAGTTACAGCAGCCAGAGAAAACTAATGCAAAAGAGTCAAGAGCCCAACTAAAGCAGACACTGGTCACTATGATGGTGACTGCAAATTTCAATACATTTTTATTTTCAATAAAACATCAACATCAATATCTGTTAATTCTCTACAAGAGCTTCTTTACATGTATGAAAGAAATAATGTCAAACTGGTTTGTGAACTGGTTTGACACTGTAGTGTGGCTGAAGTCAGTTGTAGTTCTTGTGTTTCTGCTCGTCTCTTTTTTCTGGTCTTGTTTCTCTGTCCTTCAGTGATTCTGCTAATCAGGTGTTCATCAGTGTCTGAATTCACTCACTTCTTTTCATTCACTCTGTCAAGTGGACTATATTAGTGAACTAATGTAGGGAATAGTGAATGAGGGTATAGAGTGTGATTTAGAACACAGCCTCTGAGTGTCGACTTTGAGCGATGTTAACTCACAGTATATTCCTATAAGGTTTTCTCGAAAATGACAAATATTACCCAGAATGCATTATTTTCTACAGTATATTACTGTTTTAATGGAAAATTGTTTGTTACTGTCAGAATTTGGCTGTTTTTCTACAGCAAGGTCTAACAGTGCAGATAAACATCTAATGTTCATTTTTAGGTGAACTATCCATTGAAGTGCTGTTTGTGTCATAAAACACCCTGTTTTAGGGTGAGGGGGGGGTGGAAGGATCAGTGAATCGGGATAAAAGCTACGCACGAATTATGATCATTCACAGATCCCGAGCTATAACACCTTCTCTACCTGACGCGAGTGGTGCAGCACAGCGCGATGCAGCAAATAGAAGGCTATAATCATATAAACAAATAGATTACATGTGTCCATGCAGCTATGCTGTCTACAAGCGGCACGGTGAGAAACGTGGCAGTAAACGGTTTTACAGTAGCTATAATACCATACTTGCACAATACCATGTCCATAATACCAAATATGAGCCTGAATGAACATCAGTGATGTACCATAGACTGTGATGTACCAGTAGGCTATACGAGCCTCGGCATCACTGCAGCTATGGTTTTGGATCATGCAAATAAAGAGGTTGCAATGCTGGAAAAAAAAAAATTGTATATACATATATATATATATTCCATCAATATTTATTGATAAACTGAGAAATGCTGTTATGTGACGACAGTTTCCTCAAATTTGAATGTTTATCAAAAGGTTATCCAGTTAGATAAGTTAATAGCTAATTATTGACAGAGGTGGGTAATCCAGGGTCAGAGAGTAAAAGTCCTGCCATATTTTTATTCCACCCACTGAAGCATTAATGAGATAATGAAGTGATTAATTGAGTGATGATTGACCATTATTGAAGACACCTGATGATAACAAGCAGAATCACCAAAGGAGAAAATCACAATTTTTAAGTTACCATCATGGAGATGAGTGTTTGCTTTAGTTGAGCTCTTGACCCTTGACTTTTTAATGTTATATTTTGTTTGGGCAATTTTAACTGCATTAAAACCAACCAGACAAGCAAAATTAAAAGATTATGGTGTTGGTTATTTTTTCACATAATCATTATTTGTCCTGAATCACTGAACTCATTTAGAGCCCAATCTCTGAGTTATCAATACAGTTTTTTCAATACATTTTTTTTTTAAGTTCTGGTTTAAAAAAACAAAACTCATTTAAACACAGATATCAAGAATCAGTCTGTGAATCTCAACAGTTGTGAGAATAATAAAGCATGTTGCAGTGCATTCTGGGTGCCACCAATCAAAATTCATCCATGGCTCCCATCATGCATTGCTGCATGAATAAATTATGAGCTGAATTGTCTTAGTAATTTTCTTTATTCTCACTATTTAAATTTTGTTGTTTTTCTGTGACTTTTTAGTAGCTTGTTTTCTAATGTTCAGAGTTGATCTGTTGATCAGAATATGTTGATTGTCACCGTCGTTGAGATTCACAGGCTGATTCTTGATGTCTGTGTGTGCCTAAAATAACTTTTTTTTGCGATAAGGACAACTTTAAAAAAATAAATAAATCTGTATTAGTGATGGGAAGTTCGGTTCTTTTCTGCGATCCGGTTCTTCCGGACAGTTCGATTCAATAAACCGGTTGAAAAAAACGGTTCTTTTACGCTCCGACGTAATGACGTCATCCGCGATGACGTCGTCTATCGCGGGCCGGGATGCAAAAACTTCAAATATATAAAGTCAGTAATCATAACATCAGTCAACTAAAACATTATAATCTGAAGCGTTTCTTACAATTTAGTTTAGCATCTAAAGCATCCAAACACATGACATATACAGGCAGTGATGTGCAAACAAAGTTTTACAGTTATAAAGTGAATAAATTAGTCTTCATCAGAGCAGAAACCATGATCCTCTTACATTACGATTTATTTGTAATTGAATAAACTTACGTTTCGCCAGATTGGCCCCTCATTCGAGTCCTCTCATAGCATCAGTTGTCCTAGTTAACCGGTGCTGTGATGTTACTGTTCGGTAGCTTCAGATCACATGCTGAATCACGCATGCGCAGTATCATCAGCTCATCGGTTCTCAAATCGGACACGTCCGAAAGAAGCGGTTCTCGGTTGTGTACTGATGATCCGAAAACTGTTGCAACCGATTCTACTCGAGAACGAGATTGAGATTCAAGAACCGCGAGAGAGATTCAAAAGGAGTCGCTTGTTTCCTCTTGCTGTAGTTATCTTTATATCACCTTGTTTAGAAATAAAATAAACTGTCCATGGATTATTTATGAAATAAATAAATGTTTCCAATCTTTAAAAAAAAAATAACTTGAAAGCACAACTGCACAACTTTCACTATATTGCTTTTTAAATAACATTAATATAGAAAAAAAATTTGTAGAACTATTTCTGAACATTAGTTGATCTATGTACAAAATATTATGTTCATGTTGGCATGTAGTTTATTATGTACAGTATTATGTACAGTATTTTATGCTATCAATCTGCTATGGTGTATTTGGAAAAGCACAAAAAACATTTGTATTTTGAATTAAGTCATAAACATATTTCCAGTATGTTATCACACTGTCCGATGTTCAACAAAACTTGACTAACGTGCATTTCGTTCTCTTGAAAAGTTAAACGCATGTGCAGTATCATCAGCTCACCGGTTCTCAAATCGGACATGTCCGAAAGAAGCGGTTCTCGGTTGTGTACTGAAGATCCGAAAACCGTTGCAACCGGTTCTTGACTCGAGAACGAGAACGGTGACAGGCCGTGTATGTTCGTTAGTGTGCGCCGCGCACGCGCACTCATATCAGCTGCTCTGCTGCTCGTGCTCATCATCATCAGTTCTCTCTTCACAGCAGGTTAAGTCACTGTACTGTTGGAGTAACTGGATAACTGAATGTTGGTTTATTTCGAGAGGTAGTGTCAGGTACGTCAACAAGTGAATAACTTTAGTAATTTGTGGATTCGTGTTTGCTTACTGGAGATGCGAACTGTTTGGAACGATTCAGACCGATTTGGTGAACTGGTTCAACCGGTTCACTGAAAAGAACCGGTTAAAAAGAACGATTCGTTCGCGAACCGGACATCACTAGAATCACAGTGTTGTTGTAATCAATAATGTCAATCTAACTCAGAGATTGGGCTCTAAATGAGTTCAGTGACTCAGATCAAATAAGGACTATGTGAAAACATAATCTTTTAACTTTGCTTGTCTGGTTGGTTTTAATGCAGTTAAACCTGCCCAAACAAAATATAACATTAAAAAGTCAAGGGTCAAGATCTCAACTAAAACAAACCCTCATCTCCATGATGGTGACTTAAAAATTGTGATTTTCTCCTTTGGTGATTCTGCTTGTTATCATCAGGTGTCTTCAATAATGGTCAATCATCACTCAATTAATCACTTATTTATCTTATTAATGCTTCAGTGGGTGGAATAAATATGGCAGGACTTTTACTCTCTGACCCCTGGATTATCCACCTCCGATTATTGAGGCTTTCTGGTTCAATCTTGACTATGTGACGCTTCTAACGCATCTGTATCCAATTGTTCCATAACAGAGAGCACGTTTCTTCTGGCATTTTTAAATGGTGCATAAAATATAATAGTTTGGCTTGGCTTGAAACACAGTCTAATAGTCAAACGAAATATAAATTTTAAACCTCTTTTTACATTGTTTAAGAACCCTAAGCCAGTGCAGGACAAGACCGCCCTGGTTATAAAGCAAAACGTGCTTGGTTGTAGCGAAAGTGTGCTGTGATTGGTCAGCACAACGTGGCCGTTATCTGATTGGCTTGAGTATAGTCGGTGGGCGGAGTCGACCTATTTGTGGATTTGTCTGGGTCGTGATGCTAGAATTGTTTCAGAATCCACAAATGCTTGAGGTGATTCACAAATGCGCAGGAAGCCATTCACAAATGTACAGGTGGTGATTCACAAATAAATGCAGGCAGAGTTGTGCTTGTGACGTAAAAACATATTTGTGAATATCTCATTTTATCTCATTTTATTTATTTGTGAATTCAATTAAATATATTTGTGGATCTCAGTCTATTAATTTGTGGATACGATTATTTTTTGTGAATATCTTTACATTTATTTGTGGATCATAATCTATTTATTTGGAATTTTGCTACAATCCTACCCCCATAGTTCTGGCTGTCATTCACAATGTACAGTAGTTCTGAATATGGTACACTTTATGTTCAAACACAGTCCTCGGTGTTTTCAATTATAAAGAACTATAAAATATAGAAATTCTGCTTCATTTAAAGCAGATCCTGTTGATCAGCCGCTGTGATGGAATGACACATCTGATTCATCCACTCTGTACGGATGACACGTGAACCTTTAGTTATAGAGTTTAGCTACACTCTCAAAAAAAAAAAAATACAAAATTGTACCTTTAGGGGTACAATGGTACAAAGGTACAAATTTGTACTTTATTTTCTGAGAGTGTAGGCCTGGTCATGATTGGCCAGATTCAGAAACCATATGATAGGACATCTTTTTTTATTTTCATACTTTTATTTTGGGTCAAAAACAACCCAAAATATTCACACACAAATTCAAGGTGATTTACAAGTATGTGACAATTTGCAGATGCATGAAATGTAAAAAAAAAAAACATTTTAAAAATTGTGAAAAGTTTTACATTTGGGAATTGTACTTTGTGAATATGTTTATATTGACACTACTTCATATTGGTGTTTATCTCTCTGCAGACCCCTGCTACAACTACACTGTGCTGAACGATACATGGAGATCAACCAGTAATCCATATTCCCTCGTCCAGTGCGACACCTCTGTCACCTGGAGCGGCTGGTATCGTCTCTTCATTAACAACACGAGCGCTCATATCCCAGACACATGTGTTGAGAAGTCTAGCTGTAGCACTGATATCCCACTGTGGATACGTGGTGGACACCCAACAGTAAAGGATGGAGTCGTCACTCGAGATGTCTGCGGTCACGCTAACAATTACTGCTGCTATTTCGGGTCTTTTCCCATTAGAGTCAAAGCCTGTCCGGGCAATTATTATGTCTATGAGCTGGTTAGTCCAATTTTCTGCTATACAGCATACTGTGCAGGTAATTATATTCACATGAACTTTTTCTACACATTCATGATGTTTGTGTCTCCATGTCTGTGTCTATATTTAACGATGACAAATATAGCCAATTTCATGTGTTCTGATTGGTTAATGCCATTTTCTTCAGTTCACAGAGTATGAAATTGGTCAGGTAGACATTGTAAGCACACATCACTTATCAGTAGCATACCCATTCAACAATTTTTCACACAGTGATCTTACCATATGGTCACAATGTGAGGTCACAGTGATCTAAAGCAGAGGTGTAAAGTCCTGGGCCTGTATTTATCAAGTTTCTCAAGTGCCATTTTAGTCTAATAGTGCTGAGAATTTGTAACATTTTTACCTACTTTCAAACTTAAGTATAAACGCAAGTTATCAAATTTCCTTAAGGCTAAGATCACTCTCACTATTCCAGTTATTTAAGACACAGCTCAAGAAGTCTCTCAACACTCTAAGAAAAAAAGTACATAATTGTATCTTTAGGGGTAAATGGTACAAAGGTACAAATTTGTACCCTTGTGATTTGTGCCTTAAGAGTCAAGTTTTGTACCTTTGGTGACAATTTTGTACTTCGTTAAACATTATACACGTATATTAACCAGTTTGATTTGATTTCTGTCATACATCAACAAACGTTCTTGTTTTTACTCCCCCAACCATTGTGTTATTCTCTTATCACAGGCAGTGTTAAAATATTTAACAACACTATGTGTCATAATCACACAATTTGTGTCATAGATGTGCCTATTTTTTAATAGTTTAAAATGGAATGCAAATACACACTCTAGAAAGTATTTAAAACTGACACAAAGGTGTTAAAACTGAGTCAACTGAGTCAATGATTTTAACACAGTAATGTGGCCAAAGGAGATCACAGGGAGAAATTCACATTTTTAAAAGCCACCATCAGTGGAGATGAGTGTTTTGCTTTAGTGGGCTCTTCATCCTGACTTTTAATATAGATTTTGTTTGGGCTGTGTGTAACTTATCAAGCAAACAGAACAGATATCAGTGGTGTGGGTATGTTTCACATATCATTATTTGACCTGAATCACTGAACTCATTTAGAGCCTAACAACGCTTACTATAGATCTTAGCATTATTGATTACAGGCAGCACTGTGATTCTACAGCACAAGATCAGCTTTATCAATATAATCTGAGGATTTCACAAAAGTTTGTTCTGATTAAAAAAAACAAAAAAAGTTTCTTTCATTTCAAGACAACAGACATCAAGAATCACCTGTGAATCTCAACATGGTGAGGATAAATAAAGCAAGTTGCAGTGCATTCTGGGAGCCCCAATCAAAATTCATCCATGGATCCCATCATCATGCTGCATGAATAAATTATGAAATGAATTGTCTTAGTATTTCCTTTATTCTCACTATTTTATTTTTTTTGCTGTTTTTTGTGACATTTTAGTACTTGTCTTATCAGAATATGTTGCTTGTCACCGTTGTTGATTCACATGCTGATTCTTGATGTCCTGTGTTTGCCTAAAAGAAAGTTTTTTTTTTTTGATCAGAACAACTTTTTAAGAATATCTTTGAATTATGTAGAAAAAGCTGATCTTCTGCTATAATCAATAATGTAAATCTAGCTCAGATATTGGGTTCTAAATGAGTTCAGATCAAATCTGATTTTTCTGAAACTTAACCAACACCACCTGATCATCTTTGCTTGTATGGCTATTATAAATCGTTACAACAGTCCAAACAAATCCAATATTAAAACTCAGGGTCAAGAGCTCAACTAAAGCAAACTCATCTCCATGATGGTAACTTAAAATTGTGAATTTCTCCTTGATTCTGCTTAACACGCAGATCACCTTCCTGACACATTTAATGTGTTAAAATCATAACACAATGATGTGTCAAAATGAACAGTCTCCCCGATCGATGAAGAAGAGCACCAACTTGCTTAACGGCTTGCGAGATGACTAGCAGCAATGTGATTGGATGATATTTAACACATGTTGTGTTGTGACACGTGTTTTTCCCTCTCATCTCTCTCTCAATCTCTCTCTCTCTCTCCACATGTGCAACTTAAATTGCAACACAAAAATGTGTTAAAATACCATAACCAAAAATGTGTTATAATTAACACATCTTTTGAGAGTGTAAAGGTAGACAATCAACAAAGGTACAATTTTGTACTTTAATTTTCTGAATTGTAGTAATCGTTGTGTGAGGATGCCAGCTTATTCTTGATGTTCTGTGTTTTGCCTCAAAAGACAACAAAAAGCATTTTTTTTGAAAAAAAAATCATCAACAACGTTTGAGAATCCTTCATATATATTGATAAAGCTGATCTTCGCTGTGAATTCACGTGCTGCGAGTAATCACTAATGTAAATCTAACTCAGGATTGTGCTTCTAAATGATTCAGTGCTTCAGGAAGTCAATAATGATTATGTGAAAACATAACCGACACCACCTAATCATCATCATCATCAACAAACAAATAAATCTAATATTAAAAAGTCAAGGGACAAGAGCCCAACTAAAGCAAACCCTGATCTCATATGGTGACTTAAATGGGATTTTCTCCTTGTTAACATCAGGTGCTTATCACTAATAGTCAATAGTCACAACGATTAATGAAATATCTTGATTGATGGTCTGGTTTTGGTCTTGGAAGGTCTGGTCTCGTCCACTCCTCTGGTCTTGGTTTTGGAGGTCTGGTCTTCAACTCTGAAACAACAACAGATGTATAAATGTTAATATTAACACATTACAGTGTCTTGGCTACACAGATTGTGTTGATGCTGTGAACAAATCCAGGTTGTTTACACTTTAACCTTTAAACTACAGTGAGATTTACTCACAACATACATCAAGAATCAGCCTATGAATCTCAGCAATGGTGATGCACCCAGAATGCATTGTGGCATGAAGCATGTGTTTTAATAGCCTGTCATGTGCACACTAAAGTGTTCATTTCATCTGGGCTAAACCAGATAATACGTCCGGTCAGTGGGAACGTGACAGTTAAGGGATTAATTAATCACTTAATTATCTCATTAACTTTAACTCTGCTTCAGTGTTACTTTAACATTATTTAGAGAGGGACCTATGTAATATATTCATGGTGTTTTGTGTCTCCATGTCTGTCTATGGTTTTAGATAACAATAGAGCTATTTTCACATTTTCTGATTGGTTAACAACAGTTTACAGAGTATGAAATGGGTCAGTAGTTGAGTAATTGTATGTATTAGAGTAAAAACAAGAATACATTTAAATGTAAATGTAATGTTGGAATGAATATGTTGTACCACTGAGCAGTTTTACTGTACAAATCCATTTAGAATAGATAGCGTTTATCATTTCGATTGAAGAACTTATATGCATTTATTAAGCTAGTTTCATATAAGAATCAGTACTGAAACTTTGTCAGAAATATTGTGTGTCCAAGCAGTAAATTTGCAAGAGCCTTACTGAATTTACTGTTTGGTCAGACACAGTGGTCTATTTCACTTACTGTTTCAGTAATTTATTTCCATGAGCCCTTTTTATTGTGTGTTTGTTGATTTATTATTCATCTTTTTTTCAGCTGTTACTATCATCACCAGCACTGATACAACAGTCACTCAGAGATTACCTCAGCTGGTAATGTAGTCTGATGTTTCTTCTGTTGGATTGTGTTTTGGCTGAATGTTTGTGGATCTGTAGAATTGAACATGTGGGGTGATGTGTTTGTTTTTTCTAGATAAAGATGATCAGTAGAACGAGTACTTATATCGTACATGAGCTCTTTTTATTGTGTTTGTTGATTTATTATTCATCTTTTTTTCAGCTGTTACTAACCTCACCAGCCACTATACAACAGCCACCCCAGAGACGACCTCAGCTGGTAATGTAGTCTGATGTTTCCTCTGTTAGATCGTGTTTTAGTTAAATATTTGTGAATCTGTGTAGAATTGAACAGATGTGTGTGAGTGTGTTTGGTTTTTCTAATAAGATGAGCAGAGGTTATTCTACATGAGCTCTTTGTATTGGTTTGTTGATTCATTGCTATTCATCAGTCATTATTTTTCAGCTGTTACTATCATCACCAGCACATATACAACAGCCACACCAGAGACGACCTCAGCTTGTATGTAGTCTGATGTTTCTTCGTGATTGTGGTGTTTTTGACTGACTGTTTGTGTATCTGTAGAATTAAACAGATGTGGGTGTGAGGTGTTTGTGTTTTCTAGATAAAGAGATGATTCAGAGTGGAACGAGTACTTATATCTACAATGAGCGCTTTGTATTGTGTTGTTGCTTCATTGGTACTTCATCAGCATTATTTTTTCATTTTTTTAATCTTTTTTTTTTTTTTTTTTTTTTTTGAAATCTGACAAGCTGTTATTAAGGCTGTGGGTTAATAAATATGTTTTCAGGAATACATGATGATATGAATGGTATGATTGTTCACAAATTCCGAGCAAACTAAGAGAGATTAAGTGACCTATTAGTGACCTTCAATTTTAGTTAAAATTTTTTTTTTCTTCATGCTGATTTCTGTCTCTCATTGCAGGTATAAATATACGCTGCCGGAAAGATGCACCGTAGTTTCAATAATATCCAAACATACAGTAATAAGATAAAAAAAAACTTGGGGGTGGTTTCCCGGACAGGGTTTAAATTAAACCAGGATGGTCTCAATCCAGAATAGTTTAATCGTGGTTTAAAAAATGGCTTTCTGAAACACAGATTAAGTACAGATTACTAAAAACCTCACAGCAAAACTGCAGTGTTTAAATTAACTCTCCTGGGAGTATATGTGAGTACCATCCTCATAGTTTTAAGTGTTAAAATAAGAGTTGTTACAATGAACACTGAAGCGGTGTTAAAGGTAATGAGTTAATTAAGTGATTAACAGTGATGATGGACCATTCATTGAGATACCTGATGATAACAAGCATAGATCACCAAAGGAGAAAATCACAATTTTTAAAGGCCCACAATCAAGGAATGAGTGTTTGGCGTTAGTTGGGCTCTTGTGACCCTTGCTTTTTTAAACAAATAACTTTGGTTGGGGCTGTTTTAACTGAGCTTTATAACATCCAGACAAACAAAGTAATACTGATCAGGGTGGGTGGTGGTTTGTTTTCACATAATCCATTATTTGATCTGAATCACTGACTCATTGGACCCAATCTCTGAGTTGTTTACAATTTAATTGATTACAGCAGAACTGTGATTCTACAGCATAAGTCACTTTAGCAATAATATTCAAGGCTTTCACAACAGTTGTTCTGATTAAAAAAAAAACAAATTTTTTTTTTTGCTTTTAGGCACCCACAGACATCAAGCCTCACCCTGTTAATCCAAGGACGGTGACAAGCAACATTTCTGCTAAACAGATCAACCTTGTCTTAAAAAAACCACTAAAATAATCTACTAAAAAGTATGCCTACAAACAAATAAAATATGGATAAAAGAATACTAATACAATTCGCTCATATTTATGATTCAAGCATGCATGCATGATGGGAGCCAGGATGAATTTGTTGTTTGCTCCCAATGCACTGCAACCTGGTTTATTATTCTCACCACTGTTGAGATTCACTCGGATGTACTTGATTGTCTGGTGTGCCCACGAAAGTTTTTTTTTTTATCCATAACAGCTTTTTGAAAATCCATTCATATTAATATTGATAAAGCTGACTTCTAGCTGTAATGGGCGACAATAATGTAATCTAACTCAGATATTGGGTCTCTAAATGAGTTCATTGTGGATTCCTTTCAAATAATGATTATTGAAAACATAACCAACACCACCGGATTATCTTTTCATCTTGTTGTCTGGATTTTATAAATTTTATTTTAAAAAGTCAAGGGTCAAGAGCTCACTAAAGCAAACACTCATCTCCATGATGGTGCTTAAAATTGTGATTTTCTCCTTGTATTCTGCTTGTTTTTCATCCGGTAGCTTCAATACTGTTCAATCCTCCTGTTTACTCACTATTTACTCATTAACTTACGTTACACCGTTCAGTGTTTCATTACCACTCTTATTTTAAAACACTGAACACTCTGAGTAGGGCTCAACATCTACATCCCATGAGAGTTAATTTAACACTGCAGTTTTTGCTGTGTGGCTATGGAATCTTGTATAGAATTGGATGCTAGCAGCTACTTGGCACCATGCAGACTGATCAAGATAGAGGGAATGTGCGCTCTTTTCCGGTTCGTTGAAGAGCGCATTCTTGCTGCAGCGTTCTGGATCGTTGTAAGGCTTGACAGTGGCTGCTGGAAGGCCCCAAGAGAGTCATTACATTATTCCAGTCTGGATAGAACAAAGAGCTTGACAAGAATTTTTGTGTACAGGAAAGGGTCTAATCTTCCTGTGTTGTACAAGGCAGATCTTCAGGACCGGCCGTTGTAGCACAGGTATCTGTGAAGCTAACAATCATCCATCACCCACTCCAATGTGCCTCGCTTTCCTGTAGGAGTAAGGTTTGATGACCAAGCTTGCAATTGAAAGGTTATGATAAGGTTTGGGTTGGCATCGACACAAGCAGTTCTGTTTTGCAAGGTTCGTTGAAGGTGGGGTCCTTCATTCCAGTCAGAAATGGCTGTCAGGCAGTCTGCCATGGGACCAGCACCCATCAGATCATCAGTGTTTGGATGAGAGGTAGATTTGTGTGTCATCAGCATAACAGGTGATAGTAGAAACCTGATCCTGAATGACAGATCCTAAGTGCTGACATTTAGATGAGAAGAGAAGTGGTCCAAGCACATAGCCCTTAGATACCCCAATAGCACGTGATTGACTATGACACCTCCCTCTCGCAAGATACCCGAGGACCTACCTGGATAGGTAACAACTGACCACTGTGTGCACAGTGTGGTTTCCCAAGTGCCCTCACATGAGTGTTGACAGAGATCGGGTGTTAACTGTGTCAAAGGCAGCAGACAGATCAGCCAGATGAGTACTGATGATTTTGAAGTCGCTCGTGCCATTCTCAGGGCTTGAGTGACTGAGGCAAGGCAAGTCTCGTTGAGTGGCCACTCTTGAAACCCGATTGGTGGTCATCAAGGAGTCTTTTTCTGTTTGAGATAATGCAGTTGGTTGAATACAACTCTCTCACGTGTCTTAGAGAAGGGAAGAAGGGATACTGGTCTGTACCCACACAGCAAGGGACTCCGTGGCGGATCCGCATTCAGTCGCCAAACCCGCCTGTGACTGTCACATTCCGTTTTGACGCCGCCCATAGGATCAGATATCCGCCTCCGGTCGGCACCATAATTCTACGTCATCAGCGGATCCTGAGCGGACCCATGTCGGATCGCGTACGCGCACGCGCCTTTAATGTAACGGTTTGATCAATTTGCGGGTCCCCAACGGACCCGCCGCGGAGGTAAGGTTTTAAACGCGGATGCGGAGCGTGATGCCGCTCGAAGCCAAGGCGTGCCGTGATCCGCCTTCGTTTCGGATCCGTCACTCTCGAGCTAAGTGACTCCGATAACGGGTCTCGTTTTTTTCGGGCCTGGCAGAGGTGTAAAGTCCAGGGCTCAGAAAGTAAAATCCTGCGCATATTTTTTTTCCACCCCTTGAAGCTTAATGAGATAAATAAGTGATTAATTGAGTGAGATTGAGCATTATTTGAAGACACCTGATGATAACAAGCAGAATCACCAAGAGAAAATCACAATTTTAAGAACCAGCAGCAGGAGTTTCAGGTTTTGCTTTATTTTGTGCTCTTGGAACTTCCTTGACTCTTTAATTAGAATTTGTTTGGGCAGGTTTAACTGAATCATAACAGCCAACAGCAAAGAGAAAGATGGTCAGGTAACGTTGGTTATGTTTTCACATAATCTTATTTGATCGGAACTCATTTAGAGCCACAAGTCTCTGAGTTCGATTACATTATTGATTACAGCAGCAAAATCAGCTTGTATCAGTATAATCCAAAGGGTTTCAACAAATTTCTTCTGACTAAAACAGGAAAATTTTTTAAGGCACCACAGACATCAGTATCACCTGTGAATCTCAACGACGTTGCCAGTCAACATATTCTGCTCAACAGATCAACTGAACATTAGAAAACAAGCTACTAAAAGTCCCATAAAAACAGCAAAAACAAAATAGTGGAATACAGAAAATTACTAAAACAATTCAGCTCATAATTTATTCATGCCGCAATGCATGATGGGAGCCTGGTGTTTTGATTGGTGGCACCCACATGTCCTGCAACCATGCGTTTATCATGGCGCACCACTGTTGAGATTCAAAGGATGATTCTTGATCTTTGTGTGTCATAACGAGTGCTCTTTTTTCTAAGAATTGTGGTGGGGGGGGGGGAGGCTTTTGTGAACCTTGCATTAGTTTGAAAAACAAAAAAAACTGGATCTTGTGCTGTAGAATCACGGTGCTGCTGTACTCAATAATGTAAATCTCATCTACTCCTAGATTGGGGCTCTAGATTATTTATTCGTTGATTCGATCAAATAATGTTATGTGAAAACATAACAAACAACTCTCATGTTTTTAACTTTGCTTGTCTGTTCGTTTTAATTCAGTTAAACTGCCCAAGTAAATTCTAATGTTAAAGTTCAAGGTCAGAGCCCACTAAACAACTCGGACCTCGTGATGGTGTCTTAAAATTGTGATTTTTCTCATCCTTCGGTGATTCTGCTGTTATCATCATGTGTCTTCAATAATGCCCATCATCACTCAATTATCACTTAACTATCTCATTAACTTTAACACATGCCTTCAGTGGGTGAAAAAAAAATATGTCAGGACTTTTACTTTCTGAGCCCTGGACTTTCACTTTTTCTGAGCCCTGGATTTCCACCTCTGTCGCGCTACCACCTCCGTGGTGGATCCGACTGGTCCTTTTGCTGTGTGGGTACTTTTCCAAAAGTGCTTGATTCAGAGTGTTTTTTTTAAGCAGTGGGATGAATCCCTAAGCCTGCTATAAAAAGCTGTGGTGAAAGTTCTGCAGTTTGAAGGGAAGAATTGAAATGTGAGGGAGGTGCATGTAGAATTGAGGAGGAGATGGCCTTGAAGAAGATGAGTGGGGATCTGGCGAGTCGGACAGTAGTAGGGTGATTGTTTCTCTGTCCTTCAGTGATTCTGCTAATCAGGTGTTCATAAAGTGACTCTGCATTCACTCACTTCTATTTAAAATTCACTCTTCAAGTGGACTATATTATTGACTAATGTAGGAATAGTTTATGCTGGTTAGTGTGTGATTTAGAACACAGCCTCTGAGTGTCGACTTTGAGCGATGGTTAACTCACAGTATATTCCGTAGCTACTTTCTCAAAGATACAAATATTACCCAGAATGCCTTGTTTTCTACAGTATATATTTAACTGTTTTAATGAACATGGTGTTTACGGGTCAGAATTTGGCTGGGGTTTTTCTTCCACAGCAAGGTCTACAGTGAAGCGATCTTAGGCTAGGCTGTGTAGTTTGTAAGCATCTCTCGCTCTGTATCATGCTTAAGCTTAACAATTTTTGAAAATGCTTAATTTGGTTCATAATTTATTTCACTTTGAATATTAGAGTGCTTTGATTATGGTTGCACTTATTGATTGCCCTTACAGACTAACTAGAAAACATGTTATTTATTTTTATTGTAACACTTCAATAATGTTTCATTAGTATAACGTTAGTAAACTTTACAGACTACACTCGAAAAAAATATTTCGTCTAAACTAAGTTTTATGTAATTGAATTCCATCAAAGTTTTTTCCAATCCCTTTGGATTAACATAGTTTTTTTTACATAACCAGACTCTAACTTAATGTAATTCATATTGTAAGTCATATGTAAATGAAAATAGGTAAGCTTTATCTAATAGTGACGCAGACAAATGCATGGGTTCTATAACACTGCTTAGTGTTCATGTGTTTGCTGCTCACTTCTGAGTAAAGGTACCATTGAAGGCAGTGTCCAGAGTTAATGAATAATTAGCTATGGTTGAACATTAATGTGACACCTGCGTTAACAAGCGACTCCGCTACTGAAAGGAAAGAGAAATACACCTGCTTCATTCACATCCTTCAATGAAATCAACTAACGATAAAATACATTTATCTCTCAAGATCTGATTACACACTCTGACAAACCATTACGAGTTGTACAGAAATTATTACGAATTAACAGAGGTGTAGATGAGAATTATTGAGATTACATTTGACGTTACCATCTTTGAGGTCGTGTGGCTTTAAATTGTGTTCTTGGTTTCATGTATGAAGATTTTTCTGGCGGCTATAACGGAGTGTTTCGTGAAACACATTTGTTATAGCATAAATCCAGAGAATGTGGTGACCAGGTGCTGATGGTTAGATGTTGGTGATTACAATCAACAGAATTATTCTGTAAACTCTGTTCATAGTTTATCGAGTTTTTAATCAGATCTTGAGAGAGTAAATGTCTTTTATCTTAGTTATTTCAGTGAGGCTGTACCTGAAGTCAGCTGGCATTTTCTTTTCTTATGTTCTTCTTGTTACTGGCAGGTGTGCATCTTAATGTTCAATAATCCTTCATTATCTCATTTACTCTGACACTGCTTCATGGTGCTTAACTCAGTAGTGCGCAACACATGAACACTAAGCAGTGTTTGTATAGACCTGGGCATTTTTCTGCATACTATTCGATAAATCCCTATCTATTTCATTAATTGACTTACACATATGAATCACTTTGATGTAATTCAATTACCTAACATTAAGTTTAAACTGAAATATAGAACTCGTATGGACTCAGACAGGAGAGAAACCGTTTTGTCGGCCCAACCCTTTACAGCAGTGTATGCTTGAGTAAATTGTTGCTTTTCCTGCATATGATAATTCCCATTCGAAAGTAGAACTGAAATACATTACTTACAAGCTGATTAGTTAAAACATTTCAAATATACTCAGCAGAATTTTTCTATCAGTTTTTCATCTTTGGGATTTCTTAAAATAGTCCTCGTCTCGGTGAGCTACCGTTCTCCTCCACCCCCTATTAACAGTAAGAAGTCCCATATTCTCATCTTTCTAAAAACTGCATAAAATAACCTTTTTCAACATTTAACCTCCCAACTCATCCGTGCAAAGCATGATGGTAAGTGAAAGCCTGTTTTATTGGTTACTTGACGGAAAATGTTCTTTCAAAATCATTTTCAAATGGTTATTTCATCAGTGAGTTCAGTAACGCCTTCGAGTCATTTGACATGAAGCAATCACATTTTAAACCAGAACCATGTGTTTAAATCAAAACCAATTGTTAAGTAAAAATAGGACATACAGTGTATAATCATTCGATAATAATCCAAGTAATACCTGTGTCTCCTTTGAAAGCACAACGTTAATCGAAGTTAAACCTGCTCTGGTAGGTTATTTAAGCCTCAATTTATCCTGGAGTAGCTCTAGTCTTCCTCAGAGAAATCAGTTTATATAAACCTGGACAGGCTTAGTCCTAGGACTAGTTTAAAACCATGGACAGAGAAAGCAGATCCTGTTAATTCTGGTTTAAAGGGGATTTTATTCTAGAAACTAGGCTTAATCTCCTGCCTCGGACCGCCCCTAGTTTCTTTGTGGATATTTGAATAATGAATGTTTTTTTGGTCTATTTATTCTTTCTGGTTTATTAATATTGCAAAGAATTATTCCAATTAAGAGCTCTGTTCTATTACTGTATAAAGCAATTGTGATTTTCAGAGTCATCTCTAGGAGATGTTTTTCAAATACCTTTGATGATCAGATCGAGAACATCACAGCTAAAGTGGCTTCCCTTTGGCTGTAAGTCTTTAAGGTACACTAATGCACACTCTTATAAAGGAAGTGTTAAAACTGACTCAAACGATTGAATTCTTACACATCCAATGTTAGTTTCGGGCCACACTCTTGTGGTTAATTCTGACAAACATTCACTGTCGTCCGGAATTTGAATTTGTCAGGAAAAAAAAACATCACTTACACTCAGTGGCTTGTGTTTTGGGACAACACTTGTTTCATTTTGATACCTTCACTGTGCAAACACAGACATTAAGAATGTGTCAACAAGCATTTGTTAAAAAACGACTCAAATTGGCTAAATTCTTACACATCAGTGTGATTTTGACAAAATCGTTGGCGTGATGATTTTAACACATTAATGTGTCAGGAAGGTGATCTGATGTTAACAGCAGAATCAAAGGAGAAAAATCACACTTTGGTCCCACCATGGGCAAGAGCAGGGTTTGCTTAGTTGGAGCTCATTGACCCTTGACTTTTTAATAGATTTTGTTTGGGCTGTTGTAATTGTAATTATACATCCCAACCACAAATGACAAAACGTTTTTTACAGTACAATCTGACAACACTGTTGTAAGTAATGTACTGTTAAAAATAATGTCAAACTGTTTGACAATCAGTGTGCTGAAGTCAGTTGTAGTTCTTGTGTTTCTTCTGCTCTCTCATTTTTTTTTCTGGTCTTGTTTCTCTGTCCTTCAGTGATCTTCTGCACTCAGTGTTCATATCATGGTCTGAATCACTCTCTTCTTTTCATTCACTATTCTGTCAGTGGACTAGCTTAGGGAACTAATGTAGGGAATAGGAATAGGGTATAGGGTGTGATTTAGAACCAGCCTCTGAGTGTCGCTTTGAGCGATGTTAACTCACAGTATATTCCTGAGGCTACTTTCTCGCAGTGAACAAATATAACCCAAATGCATTGTTTCTACAGTATATTACGTTTTAAATGGAAATGGTTTGTTACTGGCAAATTTGGCATCAGTTAGGCTCTCTTTAACACTGTCTTATTGACTCCTCGTGACATTTCGATGTACAGTACTTTATTTATCTGATCAATAAACTAGCCTGTGATCCAACATTTTGGGGGGGGACTATGGCCTTCAACGCTCAGAGAGATTTCAGAGTCCTCATCATCTCATCATCATTCGCCCAGCTGTCTCGTCTACTATGTAATCGTGTGTTAAAACAGCGCGAAACTCACATTCTACTTGGTGAAGCCGACAGACACAAGTGACAATGCAGTTTTGCTCTTGCCCCTGTAGGTGAGTGGCAATAATTATTACTGATGATGACCATTAATTATATATAGATTTATAAAAGATTATATATGATACTAATTGCATAAACACAATTAAGCCATTGGAAGTCGAGAACAACACTTAATAGCTTTAGTTGTGACACTCCCTTACCTAACAAAAATCTATAGGAATATACTGTCAAAATATAATGCATATATATACATAAGACTTTCTCCTATGTGAAACCATGCATATATTTTTCATAACCCTGTATGGCTGTATTGATACATTTAAATATTTAGAAATTAAGACAAAAATAGCATAATACAGTACAATAATTTTCATAAGTTTTATCCCTTTATTTGTACACTAAATTGCACATAAATTTTCCTTGAAATATAATCTATGTAACCCTGTAAAATCTCATTACTTTAGATTTACTAAATAACTGGAAGAAAATGAAATGGAAACGTCTCAGGTTACTATGTAACCATGGTTCCCTGAGAACAAGCGAAACAGACTCTGCGTTTACCGCATCTTGGGGAAGTTTTGTCTGGCTATCACCAGACCAAGCTCATTTAAAATTAACATTGGTCTGTGAGTCTGTATCATGGGCTTTTCCTCCGAGTAGCAAGTGAGGCAGTGCACTCCTCAAAAAAATTAGGATGCAATAAATAATCCCTATTACATATACAAAAAACACAATATACAAATTATGACGTAAAAAAGAATGCAAGTCACATGTATTTCTTAGGAACACGGCCCAACATCTTTATGTCACACGTCAAAATCAAACTTGAAATGGACTGCAAACCTATGCTGCGTTGGTTTTTAGTTGGCAATCAGCTTGGTGAAATTAAAATACATTTCGGGTCTGTGACAGACGGTCTTGTGACAGACAAAATATCTATGTTGACCAAAAAGAAAAACGCAATACACAAATCAAATATAGTGTTTGAATTATTATGCATTTAGTTATTATTTGGAATGATGTATAATGCTTAAACAACTAACTTGATGAGAGACTTGGTTTGACTAAAATAGAACACTACCTGTTAATGTAAATTACAAAAATAGCATTGATTTCACACGACAATCCTGGGTTAAACAGGACAACTAATTTTCTGGTTATTTCAACCCCGACAACAATCTATAGGATTTTTACACTTGATTACTACACGGTAAAAAAAAAATCCTGTAAAAAACTGTAATTTACTGGCAGCCGAGGGCCCAGAAAAGGTCTGGTTCCAAACCTAAACTACTGTCAGAAAAAAACATAGCTAACACGGTTAAAAAAATCCCGTGAAAGACGGTAAGTTTCTGCAGGAGGTCGCCTAGAAATCTGTAACATAACCTCGTCTATTTTAAAACATTTTAATAGACATTTATTTTCCGTTGTTTTTACGGTATTTTTTGGTTGCCCCCTGCTGCCAGAAAATGTTGCCCACACACAAAAAAATCAACAGACACCATCATCACCTGAAGTTTTTTGTTTAGCTTTCATTACTACTACTGCAAATGTGTTTAACAAACACACTGGCACAGCCCTGAAACGACAAAAGAATATTAACGCCTTTGATGCATACTGGGCAAAAATGACCCCAAGAGTTTTTATTTTCTAATATCTCGAAAGAAATTAATTTCATCATTCAGTATTCAGGTATTCTCAATTAAACTTCTTTTTGTCATCACAATCCTCATTTTAATTTGTTTTTCTCTTACTTGTTGAATAAAAAATAATTTTTGTCTCACTACCACTACCCTCTAATGGCGCAACATTGGTCAAAATGACCCGTATTCATTTCCTATGTAATTTCAATCATGGTTGAGTGTTTCTTTGCTAAATCTATCTATCAAGAAATGTATTTTATCTTCTTTATTCAGGTGATTCCTTAAATATCTTGTTTTTTGATATGTCAAAAATCATTATGTTATTTTTTCTTTTTTGTAACTTTATTAACAACACATTTTTTGTATGTCTAACCATCATTTTACACACATGGTTCAAAAATGACCCGATCAGTTCCTATGGAATTCAATCATGACTGAGTGTTTCTTTGCTGAATCTTGAAAGAAATGTATTCTGTCCATTTTTTATTCCAGTATTCATTAAATCTTTTGTTTTTATTTTCTACAAATAATTGTTTATTTTTTATTTCTTCTTTATAAACAAACGCAGTTTCTACATCATTTTCATCACTGGGTCAAAAATGCCCATATTAGAAATCTTTCAATATTTGCAATTTTTTGGCAAGTAGGAACATATTTACTGACTGCCGACACTGTTCCTGATGCCACCATTTCACATCTTAAAAAGGCTACTTTTGTATATTGATGATGAAGCTTATTATTTTAATATATTAGGCTATATATATCATAATTTCTTTCAGCATATATTTTTATTTTTTGTCATAATAATGCAATTGGTCACCCTTTAATCTGTCAGTGTTTCCTGAAAGTTAACAGTTTTGACAATTACAACATGGTCTAAAGTGACCTGAATGAGTTATTTCTATATCCGATATTTACAATAAATTATTTCCTCATTCATTATTCCGTTATTACTGCAATAAACAATCCTTATTTAAATTTTTCCTTCTTTTTGAATAATTTTTTTGTGTCATTCCATTCTAAGGCCAAGTATACTTTTTTTCCCACTTTTTATGCTACGTGAGGGTCCGC